>PQWD01012996.1:0-168935 GCA_019425675.1 Leucinodes orbonalis
GTGCCAGTTTCGTCCCTTGTAATAGGAGTGTACTAACTTGTATTTGGACAAGAGCACTGTAGTATGAGAGACCTAACATCTTTCATCTCGGTGATGGTGCAGGGCGTGTTGGCGGGAAATAAGGCCTACCTGATTATTAATTTTTTTAAGGACCCCCAAAAGGCCTGTGTGCAAAAAAGGATTTTTGCGCCCCTAAGGCATTATGAACTCTTTTTTATGTTATGTCGGTGCTTAAAAATAAAGCTGATTTAAAAAATTTTTTGTCTATTTTGGCTTTGGGGCCCTATAGTATGACGCCGTGTGCATTGCACACTGCGCAATGGTCGGGGGTTACCACTATGTGTCGAACTGACTGATCAAAATGTACAAAAATAAAAATTAGGATAACTTTAAGGTGCATTTATTATCTATGTAGCCAGAGTACAGAGTAAGGCCGTTCCCCGCTTGACCCAAAAGTCGGCGGACTCCTTGCCAGAGGGCAGGTCCACTGCGACCACGAAAGCGCCCTTACGCAGCGGATAGTAGTAGCAGGGGCACACGTAACGGTCTATATGTAATGAAAACATCATCAAAACAACACTTAGAGGTAAACTTGGAACAAAGCCTATACGGTACCTACAGAAGATTTATAGATGCTTCTGAATTTATAAGTTTCGTTCTTTGGTTTATAAAACTTTACTGTCTTCCAATGGTAGCTTTTTAAGATTTGTCAAAACAATAAGTACCTACTTTATTTTTTATGTACCCGAAGGATTTAAAAACATTTACTCTCATAACTCGAAAACTGTTTCACTAACTTGTTACATATGGTACAAAGATTGTCCTTAGCGTTCACAATCAAGTTATTTATTATAATTATTAATTATTATTTACTAGCCCCATTCCTAAGTTAAAAAGGCCAATTCTCATAGGTATTTCATCATCAAGTATGAAACCAACGAAACAAATTGCAATGGAGAGTGTGAGTTTAGAAGAGTACCATTTTTGTAATAGACGGCAAACGAGCAGACACCGCATCTGATGATTAACGACGCCATCTACACTTTCAATACCAAAGGGCATAGAAGATAGGAAAACGCTCTTTCTTTCTTTTTGTCACATAAATATAAAAACCAATTACATGCACATGCAAAAGTTTACATACTGAAAGTTGTGATTCCTTCCTTGGCTTGAGGCCCGCGATATGAATACTCAGTATCATCAGATCATATCGCGCAGGGAATATTTCAGACAGGTAACTGATTCCAGTTTTGTCGTGCACGGTATTATACAATTAAAGTGTACCGTAGATATTGCTGATATCGGCGAATGAATGAATACAATATGCGCATCATCGCCATCAGCTCATTATACGTCCCCACCAAGAGGCATGAGTCAACACGTAAAGGGTGTATAGGTCTTAGTAGTCCACGCGGGCCCAGTGCGGATTGGCCAACTTCATGCAAAACCTTTGAATTTATTCGCAAGTGTACAGAGATTTCTCACGATGTTTTCCTTTACCGCAAGAGAGTCAGACAAATGCTTACATATAAATTTAAAAAATCAAAAATACATTGCTACGTAAAGGATTTGAACCTACCGCCCCAGATCGAAGGCAACCAATGAGCCAATTCAATAAAACTTCAATGGTGGCTAATTCAATAGTATGACTACTGATAGTTGACCTCGATATATCGATACTGTCGATAGTATCAATAGCTTAATTCAGCGCAATAGTATTAATACACTGTAATACTACCTTGAGTATCGAAGCTCAATATAGACATTCTATAGTACCCATATTATTGCATTTGCCCAACTATTGATAGACTATCGATAGCCTATCAAAAGTCGTCTATCGAACGGCAATACTGATAAATAAATATCCACTGACATTCACACAGCGCCATCTAGCCCCAATAAAGCGTGAAGCCTGTATTATGTATACTAAACAACGAATAAACATACATGTATACATTTTATTGTAAATACATACATATTATACATAGAAAACACCCAGACCATACAAAAGACATGTTCATGCACACAAAGTTTGTACTGCCCGGGATCGAACCCGGAACCCTTGGTGTCGCAGCCGACGTCTCAACCGCAATACCAAATGAATCTTCAAATATACGATAGTACCGATACATTTGCTTTTGGCCAACTATTGATAGAGTATCGATAGCTAATCAATAGTCGACGATCGAGCGCAACAATGATGATGTCAGACTTACTCCTGAGCCTTCTGCCGGTAGCTCGGATCGGCTTGAAGTGTATGGGCGTCATGGGGAACACGAGTTGCATCGGCAACGGCTCCTGCAGGTGGCCTTCTTTCTTGTACCAGCTCGCGCCTTCTAGGTACTGGCCTCTGTTAAACAATACGAGAAAATTAAAATCATAAATATTAAGATTAGGTCCATAAAGAAACATTTTTTTTATGTTTTAAGTGTACAGGACGGTCTGGACGCTCGCCTGATGGTAAATGATACGTCAGACCATGACAGAGCGGCATTAAAGGAGACCAACAACTAATAGACAGTTATTATCCACCATCAATGCCGCACTGCGCCCGTCATCCGAGACAACAGATGTTAGGTGTCATATACCCGGTAATTTCACTAGCTACAGTGCCCTCATCCCGAAACACAAAAGTGCATAACATGTTCACGTTTTGACGCATGTTTCACGGGATGATATCTGGCACTGCGGTGGTACCTACCTAGACGACTCGGTATCGAGTCTACCGTAGTATATTTATAAAGATTTAGTCCATAACGAACATTTTCATGTTATAGGGACGAAAATTGAGTTTTACAAATACAAATTAAAATAACATAAAATAAAAAATAATGCAACATTATTTTTATTTTATGTTATTTTAATTTTAAGGAAAATTGTGTCGTTTAAAGTCTGCATAAACGCATTGGGCCTTCTGTATTGTAAATGTATAATCGGAAAAAAAATATGAAAGCCAATTTATAATCTACCACCGGTTCTGACTTTTTTATCTACTTAAAAGAATTTGTCTAAAGAAGTTTAACAAAAATCACCTAGCAACTCACTTTATGGTCATCAAAACTTTGTGTATAATTCTCAAAATGTTGAAAGAAAAGAAAGAAAAAAATACTTATTTGCTTAGATGATGAAAAGACTCACTACAATAAGTTCTAGTTCAGCAAGAAACTCAGTTGTTGCTCTGTCTCTGTGTGTTCATTACATGATTGTCTTTGTTCTTGTTTGTCGTTCTTTGCGGAATATTTTGTCCAAATCGCCTATCAATTCTGTAGAAAATAGCCGGCTATTTATTCAAATCTGCCGTCAATACACGATATCTCTCTTGATTTAAACTCCTGTCTGAATAAAATAGTTATAACAAATATTTTTACGAAAACTGCATCGAAATTGATTCAGCCAAACGCGAGATATTTGCGGACAACCGAACATAAATACTAACATCCTTTTTTAAAGTCGGTTAAAAATGCAAAGCAACCTGACGTATACGCCTCCATCGCGTGGCGGGCGCACGAACCCGCTCTCTCCAGCGGCATCACCGTGAACTCCCACGTCAGCGTGTCTATCGGCCACCCCTCGCCTCTTGCTGTAGACTGTCATTAATAATCGTATAACATTATACTCTTAATATCTTCTCTACTCAAACCAAAGGCGTAAAATAAACATAATATATTTTATTTGACTAATACGCTTCTTGGCTTGAAATCCGCGATATGATTACCTAAGTATCAGTTAAGTAATATTGGTGTGCGAGTATTTTTAAAGATAAAAAGCGTTGATCGATATGATATCCCTTTACACAAAACGAAGCTATGGGGAGCCTTATTTTCATGGAATACCTTAATGTTGCATTATTTCTTATGAAGGTATGACGTAAAATATGTAGATTTTATCACCTCAAACTCTTTACCTTAATGCACTGCCTATTTATTCATGCTTGCGTGGGTTGATATTATCACCTCAAACTCTTACACTTTAACTAAATGGCAGTGCATTTAGGTAAAGAGTGCGAGGGGGGGGAGTGAGGGCATTTGCATACACTGCTTCTTCACACTTGCATACCGTGGGGGTGGGAGGGGCATTACCTATAGTGTAGAAGGCGGTTATTGCATAAACCGCCCTTCATACTTCCACAGTTCACGCTACCCAATGATATTCTGTATATATAAAGGTAGATACGCCATCCGTGCCTCAAAAACGAACCGCCGAGAGAGTACAGTTTGTACTCTTTTGTTTCGTAAATGTTTCGAAATTTGAAATATGTGTATGTGTGCTGTCACTGCATTCGGAAAACTTTTTTTGATTGTTTTGTGAGCATATCACGAATCCATACTTTTTACATTATAGGACTACCTCATGATCTGCCTTTTACACTTGCACAGTACATCATCAAATACCTGCATGACGGCGGTGAGGAACCCGGTGGGGGCCACGAGCGCCGGGAGCCAGCATAAAGTAGGGCGAGCGCGGGGCCCCCGCCCACGCCTGCAGGCCGCCCGCGTAGGTACAGCTCTCGACACCACGCCCCAGCGGCTTCATCGATGGACGCGCTACAACACACCTTTATGATCATATCGTATATTCCCTTGAAAATGTCAATATTTTTAACCGAGCAGGTACAGCTCCCGCACCACGCCCCGAGTGGCTTCATCGATGGACGCGCTACAACAACCTTTATGAACCGTCATATCGTATCCCTTGAAAATGTCAATGTTTTTAACCGAACAGGTACAGCTCCCGCACACGCCCCGAGTGCTTCATCGATGGACGCTACAACACACTTCATGTCATATCGTATCCCTGAAAATATCAATGTTTTTAACCGAGCAGGTACAGCTCCGGCACCACGCCCCGAGTGGCTTCATCGATGGACGCGCTACAAAACACTTCATGTCATATCGTATCCCTGAAAATGTCAATGTTTTTAACCGAGCAGGTACAGCTCCGGCACCAGCCCGAGTGGCTTCATCGATGACGCACAACACACTTCATTCATATCGTATCACCTTTGAAATATCAATGTTTTTAAGCGAGCACGTACAGCTCTCGGCACCATGCCCCCGAGTGGCTTCATCGATGGACGCGCTACAAAACACTTATTAGCTTATCATACCGAAATCTCCCTGAAAATGACCAATTTTATGTCAATCAGTAAAGAAAACGGTTTTTTTCTGAAAATGCTATTTTTTTATATCATTAATTGAACAAGGAGTCAGTACACTTGGAACTGACTCCTGTTGTGCTACACGGTGGTAAGTGATACGTCTGACCACGACAGAAGCAGTGTTAAGGCAATCAATAACAGTAGCAGTCATTACTCTCTGTGAACTGTTACCCGAGTCTAGATGTTAGGTCTTCTTACATCCGGTAAGAGACCTAACGGTAAGGTAATTTGACTACCTACAGTGTCTTCATCCGAAACACAAAAGTACAAAACACTCCTATTTCACGGGACTATGTCTTGCACTGCAGTGGTACCTCCTTAAACGACTCAGCATCAGTACCTAGTCAGGTAGCTGCTGAAGACTTCCCAAAAGAGTTTTAATGATAGAAAAATCTGAAAATAACAATCTACGGAATTAAAACGTTTCTTCTTTACCTTTCTGCCAAAATGATGGAACACGTCCTTCAAATATGCAGGAGTACATAATTTCAAGCATATCAGACATCACGACTAAGCCTTCGATAGCTCGACGCAATTCCTGAAACATTATATGAAAAATGGTTCTAGTGGTGACCTAAATTCAATCATAACAATAGAAAACCTATTGTCCGACGTGCCCTAGAGATGAGAGATCGATTCTCCGAGAGATATTGATTGCTTCCTATTAACTCAATGTCTTGCTGGAAATCTAGCTGGAAACAACACTGAAGCAACAGCTATACTTTTGTATTTTGCTGCTGTAGATTTTTTTTATTATACGTTAGGAATAGGTATTGACACGAAATATAAATATTAACCACACAGAATTGACCTATAAAATTTAATAATCTTACTTTCAGATGATAAGACTGGTTGACATTATTAATACTATGACTTTACAAACCGTTTATTTACGTTACAAATTAGTAACTGCATAATGTCCGGATCACAAGTGTAAGTGCTAAAGGCTACAGTTATTTATTGATAGTGACCATCTGGGCTGTCTGGCTAATTGATAACCTTTTTTAAAACCTATTCTAGTAAAATTTGAAGTATACCTTAAGTCCAGCAGTGATACTGGATATAAGCACATTATAATATCCGATCTCTTGTAGCAGGGACACGCACATGGGCATCACTATCTCAGGGCCCATCATGCGCTCCGTCGTCTCCACGTCGATCTTATAAGGGAGCTTCACTAGCATCTCCGCTGCCAACTCGTCCACCTATTTTTTGATTAATGAATCATTTATGATTAATATGTATACCTAGCTAACTAGAAAAAAAAAACTTATTAAGCAAATACCTAAAAAAAAAATAAAGAAAAAATTTGTCAAATTATTAATAGTATACGAAAACAATAGTAGCAATTACACTTACAACTAGGCCTTTAAGAGTTTTTGCTTTAAACAATAGAAATTCATTAGTCAATTTTTAATGAGCATAGATTTTGAGGCACCGAAATATGCTTATTTTGTACCTTTTGATCTTCGCCTCCGCCAGCGCCCCCGCCCCCAGTGGAAGCCAACGCAAATAACGTCGAACACATTATGAGTGCATCCTAAAAATAAAGGAGGCAAGACATTGGTAACTGTAGCAATAACATACGGAATTAAGCAATATTTTTAAAGTGTAATGTCAAAGAGCGTCGGTTCCTCATTGGTATGAACTGTTGCCTTCCAATTTGGAGGGAACAGGAAATGTCTTCTCGAATTTTCGAAATTAAATGTACGTTTATCCGACACTCTTACGGAGCAGAAAAATATCGTGCATCGTGAGATAACCTGCGTGAAGTCGGCCAATCTGCACTGGACGCATGGACGACTAAGGCCTATCGGTATACTAGGCGCCTCGGTGGAACGTATAATGAGCTGATGATGATGATGAAATCATGTCATTATTCGTCTCAATTCATAATGCGCGAGAAGCTGCAGGTCAACGGCGGATCCAGGTTAGGCGCAAGGAGGGGGTCACATAGTAGTAGTCAAGTTAAGAACTTATTTGTTAATGTACGTTAGTATAGTACTTAAAAATAGCCCCATGACCCTCCCCCTGGTTCCGCCGTTGCTGCAGGTAAAGCTTATCTTTTATTTTTCCTGGGTAGGCAAACGATTACATGATTCTTCGGATGGTATATCGCCACCCATGGACACCCGCTACTCTTAATGAGATGTAAGTACGTTGCCAACCAAAAAATAATGAGCCCTCGTTTTTGTTTGTTAGTTGGTAATGCAGTCGTAAACGGTAATATGAAGAAGGGAAAGGGAGAATTTTGACCTCCAATAACCTAACCTAACTTTTCCGTTGTTTCGCGCCAGTTTTTGCGAGGCCGTGGTATTACTCCTTTTGAACTATACCTATCCTATCCCAAAAATTTTACAATCAATAGTCTTAGGGTTTTTTTTATCTTTGAAACAACTAAACATACTTGTGCTAGTGTGGCAACGTCAGCTGAAGCGTGTTGCCCGACTGACTCTGCTCTCTCGGCGGGGGGTAACAGATCAAGGAAATCTCGGTACGACTCCAGACTGCCGTCTCGCGGGATGTGGTACGCCGGGATGGAAGACAACCTGTTTTTAGATAAATTATCTAGCACTTACGACCAAACTGAAAGCTTGTTGCTTAGCTACACATAACAACGCACATATTGTACATTAAAGATGTATTTATTTGAAAACAAATTAGTCAAATTGGAATTATACATATTTTATAAAAAATTAAAATAGTCAAATAAAGTTTTTTACCTTGGCTGTACTGACAATTATTCCATTCACAGACGATCTGGGTCCCAATTCTGCTAATTTTTAAATACGCCAATAGGAGCGCAATTGTGTCTCAACCGTAAAATTTTGCACAAATTCGTTCCGTTTCATGATAGGATTTTAATTGGTTACACAGTAAGACAATCTAATACTGGAAAGGTGTACCTACTAGAATACCAAATTTTTAGTTGGATTCAAAGCATCGTTATGGTGTCGTAATGTCAAGTAAATTTGTGGAATTGAAGCCCTGAACCCATACTCTAGTAGAATAAACCTCATAAGAAACCCTAAATTCCGCTTTCAAGAACTCCAACAAATTTTTAGTCCACTAAAATTTTCATAATCAACCAATTCTTGAACTAGGATTGTTTGTAATGCTTCAAACTTACCTATAAAATGGCGTATCCAAAGCCTCCTCACAGAAGAACTGGTTTATATAAGCAATGAGCACACGTTTGTCCCAGTCGTCAGTAATGTGCCCGCCATAGTTGATGATGGCGAACAAATAGCGCAGCGCATCCCACGGCACCTCGTCATACTCTTCCAAATAATTGGCTAGGAGATTATCCGACACCTGGACAAGTATAAGGATTTAAATGATAAAAGAATTAGAGAGTTTAAAGAATTATTTTCTATACGCGGCTTAAATAATCCTTTCGTATTTACAATGTAAACATTTAGTTTTGATAACATAATAGTATTAATAGTTGTGGAATTTTGTAAATTCCTGTCTTATTTTGTCCCACAGAAAACTTAACACCTGTAAACTACCTTTATTATTTAGTAAGACTGGTAAAATCTTTCGTTACATGAAGAACATAAGACCACCAAAATTAAAAAGAAAACGTTTTCGCGACAATTTTGACGAAACACGTATTTTTCTAAAGTTGTGCTCCATAGAAACTTATATAAACAAATTGTCAGATTAGAGGCCCGGCTATAATTTGCCAACTTTGGGTTAAAAACTCGAAACACTCAAAAAGTGTCTGCGACAAAATTTTCATTCATAATCACGTCGCTCTAGCTATATGTCATAGGCACATTGTAGTAAGCTCGTGCTTTTGATTTTGTACCCTTTCAATCACGCCTTAAGGTAAAATTTAATAATATATTTATGACATAATATAACATGTGTGACATTTTTAGTTGATATTTCTTCGTGATTGTGCATCTTGTTAGTTTATTGTTTATCTAAGGCTATCTCCCAATAGTTGTGCAAGTGGTCTCATCATCATCATCATCAGCTCATCAAACGTCCCCACCGAGGGGCACGAGCCTACCCGTATAGGGTGATTAGGCCTTAGTCGTCCACGCGGGCCCAGTGCGGATTGGACGACTTCACACACAACCTTCGAATCTCTTCGCAGGCGTGCATGAAGGTTTCCTCACGATGTTTTCCTTCACCGTAAGAGCGTCGGATAACGTACATATATTTTCGAAAATTCGAAAATACATTGGTACGTGTCGGGATTTGAACCTCAGCCCTCCCGGTAGGAAGGCGACAGTCCACACCACTGAGCCACCGACGCTCCGACCGACGAAATATATAGTACGCGACAATTCGAGATGGCGTACGTCGTGAGGCGCGGGGGCAGATACGCCGCGCTCTCGCAGAATCAGTGCTTGCTGCACGAGTTATCCACCACGATTATCGATATCAATATCACTCACTAGAAGTTTGTTTTGGTTAAAAATTACTTCTTCGGTAGCTTCTTCGTCACATTTAATTTTTTATTTCATTTGTTATCTACTTGAAAATTTATTAAATATTACTTGTTTGACAATCAACAATGTTAGTTTTAGTGTCGACATAAGTGCTTTTATCACAATATTGGCTTTATTGAATAAATCTGATCTATTTTTATTTCAATTATAATTACACATAATTTAATTAATATTACTCTTATTTATTGCACGGAAAAAATGTCGATACAAACTACCTAGTGAGTGATGTTACAACACTAGAAAATTGCCATCTCAACCCGTCGCGTACTATACTTTTGAAAAAACATCTAGATACTTACATCAACATCAGCGCCGATAAAACTGTAAACCGTTAAATAAAAAAAAACGTATCGTAAGGATCGGCATTCATTTTTGGTCTTCATCTAACCCCTATTCCAAAAACTTGCTACTCACATCAAAATCAGCGTCGTTAAAGCTATACACCGCATTGTATCCGAGCTGTCGGAAGCGTTTCCGCGCAATCAGGGTGCAGTGGAAGAACGCGACGCAGTACAGCAGCCGGCGGTACATCGGCGTCGCCTCGTCGAACTTCTCCTCGCTCATGTTAGCGAATAACCGCACCATGTTCCCTTTGAGACCCTGGTAACAAAGTCTGGATGTTAAACTCGACTTCCCCCGCCACCGCAGTCATGGTTTTCCAAGTATCACTGTTCCTAGCTGAACATTCGATTAGTTTATCATGTTACTGAAATGTTGATGTGCCCAAATCCCCCTTCGCATCCCTATATTTCCATACCCCTTTTTTAAAAGTTGGCAAAACACTCGTCGTTGCTTCGGAGTTGGAAGATGAGCCCATAAAAATTTGCCCAGTTGACCTGTTAGTCTACATCACCATTGTCACCTGGGTGGTTCATGCATAACTTATAACATTAATACGATACATAGATAATGTATGGTATGTCGTTTTGATAGATCGAAAAGTTTATCTGACAGTCAACATCCCTATTGTTACCTAGAGGCGGTTCCGTACATAACTTATAACCTAAACCTGACAGAAGTCTTAAATCGTAGCGCCACAGATGTTTTCATACCATTAAGTAAATGGTATAGTCAGATCGTCCACGTGGTTGTAAGTGATGATACGCCTGACTACGACAGATGGAGTTTTGGTATAAAATACTCACTCATTATTTTGCTAACATTGCCCTGCGCATGTCACCTGAGGCGACAGATGTTAGTCCTCTCATACCTGGTAATTTTACTAGCTACAGTGTCCTCGTCCCGAAATACACAGTGGAAAACATTCCTATTTTACAGGACGATATCTGGCACTGCGGTATTACCTACCTAGACGAGAGGCTACCTACTGAGGCTACCACCTAGTAATGCAAGTGATAATGTTTAGTATATCTTATTATGGAAAAAGTACAGATTCGTGATATGCTCACAAAACAATCGAAAAAAGTGTTCCGAATGCAGTGACAACACACATACACATATTTCGAATGAGCGGACATTTACCTAAACAAAAAAGGTATAAACTGTACTCTCTTCGGCGGTTCGTTTTGAGCACGGATGGCGTCCTTCTTCATCATCATCATCAGCTCATTAAACGTCCCACGGGGGCACGAGCCTACGTATAGTGATTAGGCCTTAGTCATCCACGCGGGCCCAGTGCGGATTGGACGAATTCACACACAACCTTCGAATCTCTTCGCAGGCGTGCATGAAGGTCCTCACGATTTTCCTTCACCGTAAGAGCGTCGGATAACGCACATATATTTTCGAAAATTCGAAAACACATTGGTACGTGTAGGGATTTGAACCTCAGCCCTCCTGGTAGGAAGGTGACAGTCCACACCATTGAGCCACCGACTCAACGATATACGAGAATATCATTGAGTGCACATTTTGACGATTGAAAAAGTACTCGATTGACCTATAATTTACCTGCGGCGGTTCCGTAGTCATCTTGATGCTCCTCTGCAACACGTTCAGGGGAAGTAGTCGTCGGGCATCGAGACAGCCACAGGCGGAACCGCGGGTGTGTGCGCGGCTGTCGAGGCCCCGCAGCGAGCCAGCCACTCGCAGCCAAGTGGCAGTTGGCCAGGAACACCCCGCCGCCTTCATGCCGTGCGATAGCCAACCTGAACATCATATAATATTAATAAAATAAATAAATATTCCACTGACATTCACACAGCCATCTAGTCCCGAGGCGGATAATTTAAAGCGAGGAGCTTCTAGCATGGTGCTAACACCGGATTAACATATTTATATACTTTTTTGTAATAACTTACTTAAAATAAGTAGAAACATTCAGACCAATACAAACAGCACATGTACACGAATGTGTGTACTGTAAGGTTAGGGGATTGAACCCGGCACCTTTGGTATAGTAGCCGACATCTCAACCAATACACCAAATGAGTCGTCTTATGTAGCTTTTATCATCATCAGCTCATTAAAACGTCCCACGAGGGGCACGAGCCTACCAGTATAGGGTGATTATAGCCGTAGTCGTCCACGCGGGCCCAGTGCGGATTGAACGACTTCACACACAACCTTCGAATCTCTTCGCAGGCGTGCATGAAGGTTTTATTTTATTAATAATACTATTATATTTTATCTTTTTTGTGATGATAATACTAACTGACCGTGGCTAATTTTGATCGGCCTAAGAAGTAAGTAAAATGTTGGATCTGGTTATACCATGTTTTATGTCACGTGTCAAAACCCCTCAACCCTATTTTTATTTGGAGTTTCAAAAATCCGTGCGTGAACGGTATCATTAACTATCAGGCGACCCGTCTAATCGGTTAGTTACCCGTGAAAACGCAACTTAACGAATGGGATGGAAAATTTTATATCCAGCGGGTGTATACACGGGTTATCGAAGCCCCGCAACGAGCCCACGCCAAGTGGCAGTTGGCCAGGAACACCCAGCCGCCTTCTTTCATACCGTGCGATAGCAACCTGACATCATATGTAGCATTTGTTAATAATACTAACTGAACGTGGCGAATTTTGATCTGCCTAAGATGTAAGGAATAATTTGATAAATCTTGGATTTGGTTATACCATGTCTTACTGTGTGTGTCCAGTCCATGTATTTTTATTTTGTACTCATAAGGACAGAATAATCAGTAAGTCAGGCGACGCGCGGCCGCCGCTCGGTAAAACATTGCATTATTTTTCCAAAATCAAAAGCAGCCTATGTTTTTCCTTATTACATCATCTCGCTGCCAAAAAAGGTCCGTCCAAAACCATCCAGCCGTTTCAGCGATTACCGGGCACAAAAGGACAGCCAAACAAAAATTTTTAAACTTTTATTTTGGCATATGTACCGTATATATATTCATATGCATGAAGAAAATATTGTTACTTCAATATTACAAACAGACACTCCAATTTTATTTATATATAAAAGATAATTTACTATATAAAAATAAGTCGGGTTTTCCTTCCTGACGCTAAACTCCAGAACGCACGAACCAATTTCCACGATTTTGCATTCGTTGGAAAGGTCTTGGGCTCCGTGAGGTTTATAGCAAATAAAATTCACGAAAAATTTCAACAGAAAAGCGGGAAAATCTTTTTTCACAGCGCCATCTCTGATACATAGCATGTACTACAAACCAATATTTTAAGTAGATGGCATCTTTTGATCACCAAACGAAATGTACATAAAACGAAGCCATCTGGTGGCGAAACGGAGTTCGCTGGGTTTGCTAGTAGACGACAGAATAAACAATACGTCACTTGGCAGCGGTAGGCGCCTGTCCCTGTCCGAGGCTGAGCGAGTGGAACTTGTCGAACATCTTGAGGTCGACGGCGAGCTGGATGAGGGCTGCCGTCGGGTCCACGCCCGGCGACAGCACGAACAGCAGCGACGTTTTCCACGTAGACTCCTCCCATGCCACCTGCGTACATGTACCATTTTCCGAATAGGACTAACCATAAACTAACTACATGCACAAGAAATATAAAAATGCCCGAGCCGCTTCACACATACGTTTAGATATTGTTATTTTTATAACATAAAATTATTCATTAAAATTTTGACCTTAACGCGTCATTAAAAGTGTACAACACCAAAAGCACGAGAGCTACTATTATTACTACGAAAAATAGAGAGCGACGTGGTTATGAATGAAAATTCTGCCCAACTGACGCGTGATGGGCAGAATTTGCCGCCGGGAGTTTTGAGTGAGATTGTGCATTTAATGATTAGATTAGATTTAATAAATGCTTTCTTTCTTTCTTTCTAATGTTTATCTCTGTTTGCCGACCTTCAAACCACCCGATGGACCCGACAACTTGCGAAAGCTCACTGGTGGAGCACGGGGGCAGTTAAAAAATAAATAAGGACCTCTATTTATGTCTGAATTAAGTAATAGTTATATTATTGTACCTTGATATCGAGCACGGGCGGTTCGACATATCGAGGGCCGAGCACGTTGATTATGAACGTGGTGATACAGGCGGATACGCGGTCCACGCGCAGCGACCGAACAAACAGGATGCGCTGGAAGTCGTTGCAGATCTCGTTCCACTCGCCTGGGAAGGTGTTGTCTTTGGTTAGCTTATGTTATGTATGTATATGAAGCTACTAGTTTTAAATATTCAATACATTTATTGCTGACTTAAATTCATTGTTCATCATCAGCTCATTAAACGTCCCCACCGAGGGGCACGAGCCTACCCGTATAGGGTGATTAGGCCTTAGTCGTCCACGCGGGCCCAGTGCGGATTGGACGACTTCACACACAACCTTCGAATTTCTTCGCAGGCGTGCATGAAGGTTTCCTCACGATGTTTTCGTACATATATTTTCGAAAATTTGAAAATACATTGGTACGTGTCGGGATTTGAACCTCAGCCCTCCCGGTAGGAAGGCGACAGTCCACACCACTAAGCCACCGACGCTCTAAATTAATTCATTGTTATTTTTTTTAATTAAAGTGTACATAAGAATATCAGTTGCTACGTCAGTTCCTTTAACTTTTAAAAGAACTGACGTATATTCTTCGTGTATTCTTTGTTTCTAAACGTTCGTTTGGGATAACTCTGGATCTCAAATTTAGTACACCTTTTTTTTGTAATAATATCATCAGCCTGTGACACACTGCAGGGAATAGGGCGCGACCTCTGGCAAGAGTGATGACATCCGTAAAACGGCTGATAGCAGTTGGTAACGAAATACGGGACAGATCTTTGCGGCGTACTATTGGAAAGACCTATGTTCAGCAGTAGACTAGAGTAGGCATAGCCATTGGAAAATAGCAACAAAAATTTTCGTTTCAATGAAAATTATTATAAATAAATTGTTTTTAAATCCCCCCCCCCCCCCACTGAAATAGGTTAACTAAAAAATCTCAGTTCTAACGCGAACAAACAAACGTACCAACAAGCGGTTGCAATTCCGGTTCAGGGTTCAGGTACCACTCCTTCCATTCCTTGGTGAACACCTCGAAAGCGTCGATAACGCCGTGGAAGCCGGGCAGCTTGTCCAGCTCAGTAACGTTGTCCCAACACTCGTCCGGCATCCAATCTGTCATCATTATTTTTATTTATTTCATTGATAGGCAAACGAACAGCCGGTCAAACTGATAGTAAGTGATGCTCAATCGTAACTCAAAAGGAGCAATAAGTTTGTTGTCAACCTTCAAAACCGAAAAGGGGAAAAGGAAAAATGGGATAGGGGATTTTATGCACTAGGCGAGACACAAGGTAAAGCGTTATTTACCGCAGGTTTTCTGTGTGGTATGGTAACTTCGGTCGAGCCTGCTGATTCGTGTCGAAGTATGGCCCACTCACATTTAGGTTGTCTTCATTATATCATCAAATGAAAACAGGGCAGATACTACAATGCTACCTAAGATTTTGCTTAATAATAAATATTTAAATACTGAAAACTACTCAATACTAACACCACTCTATTCCCATAACTCTACTTCGTCATAACTACTCAGCTTTCTCTTAATTCTTCTAATCACACATCTACTCTCTATCTCTGTCTTGTCCGTCTATCATCTAACTCTATTCTGCTCCCAACTTCTTCTACTATGCACTTTATACGTTTACTGTTAAATCATTTATTTTCCCACACTTACTAGTAGGGTTCTCCGGCTGTTCAGAGCGGTCAAGCACAATACCGCCCTTGAGTAGGAACAAGTACTCATGCATGCTAAGCTTGCCCATCTGGAATAGTATCCGCGACACGATGTGGAATGAAAGCAGCAACTTATGCCTCTCGAATAGCGCTCGGCATGTGTTTCTGGTTGAAACAATTGATTTAATTTAGACATTATCAGTTCAGGAGCTGATCAAATCACTAGGTTGTCATCAATGATGTAAAAAATATAGATTCATGATATGCTTACAAAACAATCGAAAAAAAGTGTTCCGAATGCAGTGACAGCACACATACACATATTTCGAATGAGCGTACATTTACCTAAACAAAGGCCTACAAGCTGTATTCTCTTTAGCGGTTCGTTTTTGAGGCACAGATAGCGTATCTACGTTTATATATACAGAATATCATTGGTTGTCATCATCATTCTATTCAGCAGCCACCACCACGCATTTGCTAAAATAGCTTATGAGAGTCCAAAGAAGGGTCTTTACTCAAATTATCTTGAACGTGGATTAAATAACAAAGTGTAACAAATGCATCAGAGTAACAAACAACCTGATATAAACTTACTTGTAAACAGCATAAGTGTGGAACTCGTTGAGGTTGTTAATTCTGTCTTCAAGCTCGCCACCCTTGGGGCTTCGGTCGATAGAGTAATTGAAGAGATCGATGTATGCGTCCAGTGAAAACTGGTACATGGGGTCAATGCGAGAGAGATCATTCAGAGCAAAGAAGAGCACTGAAGCTCGAACTGCTACAGGAACGTATCCCTGAAAAAAAAATTTTCATTACACCAAAACAATTAATTTACGAACTTTTTAGCCACACTAAAGTAGCTATCAGTAGATAACTTTTAGATCTGTGCTCCACCTTTAATGGAAAAATATATAATAAAATAATATATTTTTCCATTAAAGGTGCAGTGAGCTTATGTAGTGCAATAAGCAGTGAGTTACAGAATAGCATGATGATGATGATGTCAAAGCTAAAATTGTTGATAAAGAAAAGATGGTGTGATCTCACTGATGGAATACTATGTCTACAGCATTTCGCGACAAGAGACACACAACGTGAAAGATCTTAGGTAATAACAAGAAAGCTTAAGATATAAAAAGGCGCAAAGTTGGGATATGATAACGAATAATATAAAAATAATACACAAATAGAAGATCAAAGAAGCAGAAGTTGACGCGAGACTATATCGACAAGTAAGAACTTGAGAACAAAATTAATTTAAGAACTTAAACAAATATAAAAACTAAATATGACATTTAAAATATTTCTTAAAGAGTCCACACCAGCATCAACTGACCACCTCACATTTGAATACTTACACTCATACATAGCATATTATTGATACTAGATAGGTATACACACACATACTACTTAGTTTTTCTGTATGGGACAATCGTTGTCATAAATATTAATTCCACAAACCTGCCTAGCTGTATCGATCTCCTTTTCAGTTTCCTGTGAAGTGATGAGCGCCTCCTTGACCTCGAGAGAGGTGCGCTGTGACGTTTGCAAAGTCATGAAAAGTTCTTCATTCTCCAGCAGAGGCACTTGAGACTCGTACATGATACGGAGCAAATCATTCTCGAGATCCACCTGAGAGGAATTGACGTTTTCTCAGTCATTATAATCATCACCATCAGAGCCTAATATATCTACTGCATAACAAAGGCCTCCCCTTATAATTTTCACGTGGACTGTCTGTTTAACTAGTGATATGCATTACAAATCTAGTCATACTATTTTAAGTGTCGAAAAAAACTACATATATAAGGGGTCATACAAAATTTGTGGTCTTCGACAACAAACATTTAAACCATTAGGTATCATAGGAGTGGGCTATAGCGAGCTTACCTATGCAAAAATTCCCAGAACTTGGTGTCGAAGACGGTTTAATATTTAAACCTTTTTTTGTATTTACTACATACAATTTAGCAGCGACTTTTATACTACATGGGTACTAAACAACCGATAAACTTACGTTTATATATTTTTATCGTAAACACATACCTATATACTAAACATATAAGTATTTAGACCAATACAAACAGACATATTTGTACTGCTCGAGGGTCGTGAAATAAAAACAATCCAATATCGAAGTCTTGGTGTAATGGCACACTTTTGAGTCATCACATTATATGGGTCGCCTAAGCTATAAGCACCCAGTCTTAAACATTAAAAAAAAACTTAGGTTGTTATGGAGACAAGGCTATTACTCATAAACAACAAAGTATAATAGCAGAGTTTTCAATTCTTCTTGTTAATGATTGAACTCACCAGCACTTTTTTATTATTCGCAATAGTCATGACAAGGTTATCCTTCATCAGTTCTAGTTGCGGCCGCTCCTTCCTCACCACGATGCCCAACAGCTGTGACGTCAGACCCTGCTCCTTTACAGCAAAGTTCACCATTGTTGTCTTAGTCAACGTTTCCGGTGTGTACACTGGATTACCTGTTCCCAAAATGTGGCGAAAACGATTTTAGAGAGTTTGACACTTTTAAAAACGCTGTATGATTAACACAAGGTGTTTGCTTCCTGCATCAGATTTCGATCTTACCACAATACGTTAAGGTTTAAATTTTGATATCCACATCACAGGGCAATGAAGATTTATATAAAGCAAAAACACTTGTGCTAAATTGTCCCATATAACACACATTTCAACAGACATTTCAAGAATTCAGAATTTATAATCAATAGGAAACTGTTTGACGTGCGCAGGGCAGTTTTGACGAACAATAATTAAAACGTTATTTCAGTCAGGTCAAGCATATTACTTACCAACAGGTGAGTTAAGTGGCGACTTTATAACATGAAAATCTTTTTTACTTACCTAGTTTAGTGGTAAGGTACATTTTGAAATCCTTGTTGTAAGGCACCATTTTTCTCATTTGAATTGATGACAGTTGAAGTGCGATGGTGACGATAGCCTTGTCTAGGATAGGGGCGATGGACGGGTCGAGAACTTCGCATATTTTGAACGATGACCGGCTTGCCCTCAGTGAGACATGTCTCCATAATCTTCAGATAATTTGGCTGTCCGAAATCTACGATCTGTTAGTAAAAATCTTTGAATGAATATCTATGATAGGCCAATTATTATTGTTAGCTGAGGGGTGCCTATGTGTTTAAAGTCATCTACATGAGTATCTTAAACTCGGGAGTTTTTCCAACATATCAGTTTATGATTGTTGTAAATATGTGTAGTATGCCGGAATAAAATTACACAAGTTAGCAATAGCGATATTGTCCCTCCTTCAAGACCACTACTGTACCCTAAGCCCAACGACTGATTGTCTGCAAATTCGACGATTCTAAGTTCCAAGCGAACATGAAACACTGGTCAAAACGTTCACTGGTCCATACCACCAAGCGATTAGCCTGGCTTATCGCTAAACAATATCATTAAAGCATATTTGTATGATGTGGTTTAAGATCAAAGGCATCGTTCTCCAATTTTAGAGTTTATTTGTTATAGAATAAATGCCAAATTATCTAAACATATAAAACTAGTCCTTCAAATAGAATACTGTAACCTGTATATCATTATGCTCTTCCAGCTTCGAGATCCAAATGAGCGCCTGCCCCTGCGGGTCTACAGCCAACGGCCAGCGCGTCGCGCGTACCACAATAATACCATTCTCGGCGCTGAAGTTGTCATCTATAGGAAACATTTAAAAATGAACAACTCGAAGCAGATAACATTTATAAAATTTGATTATCTTAGTTTTATTACAGCTATGACAGTTCTAACGCTTCCAAGCTGTGACGTCATAATAAAGATTTTAAAAGCAAGATTTTTTTATCAATTCTAAAAAACCTGATAGATGTGCTAACCTGGTAGACCCATATAATTCCAATCTCTTAGAGTAGCATCATCCAGTAAGAAATACTTCATACTTAAGTCCATTGTGACTGGTACATTTTCATTATACACCTGTAAGACAAAGTGACATTCGCTTACGATTTGTCCAGAATCATCATCATCAGCTCATTAAACGTGCCCACCGAGAGGCACGAGCCTACCCGTAAAGTCCTTAGTCGTCCACACGAGCCCAATGCGGGTTGGACGACTTCCAACTCGCTAAACCCCAAATCACAATACTTTTGTTACTTAAATTCTAAACGTACTGAATAATGATTATTATTATTACCTCTAGGAACCAATCGCCCATAAGAGACTCGCGGTACTCCGAGACGAAGGGGCCGAGGTAAGCGACGAAACCGGTCGCGATCAGACAGTCCCCTGGCAGATGTTCGAACTCTCGGTCCAACCTTTCCACGGTCAGCTCCCATCGTTCTCTTTCACCTGATTGGAATAACTGGTTATCATCATCAGCTCATTATACGTCCCCACCGAGGGGCACGAGCCTACCCGTATAGGGTGATTAGGCCTTAGTCGTCCACGCGGGCCCAGTGCGGATTGGACGACTTCACACACAACCTTCGAATCTCTTCGCAGGTGTGCATGAAGGTTTCCTCACGATGTTTTCCTTCACCGTAAGAGCGTCGGATAACGTACATATATTTTCGAAAATTCGAAAACACATTGGTACGTGTCGGGATTTGAACTTCAGCCCTCCCGGTAGGAAGGCGACAGTCCACACCATTGATTAACTATTGAGTTAACTATAAATTGTTATAGCGAAAAGATATATTTTGTTATATATACTTCGAAATCCATTTCAACTAAAATATCATGGTCTTCATTAGTGGTAGTGGATAGAAATATAAGAATGAAATGAATTAAAAACGATGGTCGATTAGGCGAAAGATTCTTGAGTGGCAACTGCGTGACGCGAAGAAAAGTGAAGTGCATCTCCCCATCAGGTATTATAGATGTAGACTTCCAGAGATCAGTCCATCTGGAAGTCTGAAGGACTTATTTTATAGTGGATTCTGTGGCTGCCATGATGATCCTGATGATAATAGCTTCACTTTCACTGTTTGACTATAAAATGTTACTTAAATTGAGATATAATAAACTCCTGTCATAAGATATGTGTTGTGCCTCATGAATCTCATGATGTACTAACGAAAAATATTCAAGCCAGTCCCATTCCAACTTTTACAATCAGTCAATTTCTAACAAAGAAGATCGCAGGAAAAGAAATATGTCAAAAGTTTCAACATCTTACCAGCCAGTCCAGTTATAAGCGCTTCAGCTCTCTCTAATTTGAGCTGCAACATTTTAGACTTCCTCTCCAACTCGTCCTTTTGCGCCACCTTCTCGTCGTACTCTTTCTGTAACTTTGCTATCATCTCGCTGAGTTCGCGAAGCTTGGCTCGGGCTTCGGCCAATATTTGCTGCTTCATACGAAGTGATTCCAATGCTTCTTCTAGACGCTCCTTTTTAGGCTTTACGATTCTTGTAAATTAATAAAACATGCTTTGGAATAATATTAAAGAACAGTTGCCCTAAGATAAGTCTTAAGAAAATGAAGGAACTAGAACCACCAGGTTTTCTTCTGCAGTGTACTATGTATATACGGCAGAATAAATCCTGCCGCAAACACAAATTGATGTAATTATATAGAAAATATTTAATATACTCACTTGTAAACTTTCCCGTACTTCTCAATGGCTCTCACCCAGAGGCAAAGCGACTTGGCAGCCGAGGACACCGTGCCAACTATCTCAGGGTCGAAATCTGGCTTCGCCGTATACGTTCCAATCTTTTTTAGGGTTTTGTCCGATATGTTGTCCTTGTCAAACTCACGCAATCGGTCTAAGAAGTACTGATCACCCAGTTGCCGCTTTGCTTCTGCCCATGTTGGCTCTTTCTGTGAGTAGTATGGAATACAGGACACATTGTAAATATAACAATTACATTTCATGTGATAGGCTATGTTAATAAAACTGCATTGAATATTTTAGAAAGTTCAAAAAAAGTTTTTGAAACAAAGCGACACACACGCAATCGACAAATAAATGGTGAAAGCGAAGTCGGGTGCGTAAAGTTTTACGCACCCGACTACGTCATAATGTACAACGTTAATTTATTATTTTATTACTTATTTTTAAAATGAAGTAAATACATTTAGGATCCTTACTTGTAATAAAATGAGTACAGCTTCCAGGACCATTTCGACCTTTTGTGGCGGCTTTGCGTACGATTTCACTTCAGTGATGTCTTTCTTGTTTAAAGCGTCTAAGGCCTACAAAAGACCAAAATACAGAAATGGTGAACAGAAAATTATACAATCAATATAATAGCTTCAAAATACCAATAGTATTAATGTTATTATGTCCCTAAAAAAGCTATTGGTTGTGCCCATATTACTAGTCATATTAACCCTTTATAAGACTTGTATTATAAAGAGTATATGCCGACGGACGAGGGTATCCGAGACATGAAAATCAGTAGTTGTGTTCTTGAACACAACTAACGATTTCATTGGATTTCAACGTCAACACAAAATATAGTGTTAAAATATCTGACAAAGCCCTAGGGGTTAACAACACAAAAAGTTAAATAAAAGCGTGTAAAAAAAGGCCGCGTACAAATATAACCTTTCATAGACCTTACCTTAACAGCCTCTTCCAAAGCCGGCATAGCTGATGCCAGATCCCTCATGGCAGCATCAGCCAACTTCTTGCACTGCACCTCCTCCTCCATCGTCTTCTTGCTGCGCGCGGCCACACTGCGCTGTTGCTCGTCCGCGTTGCGTTGCTGCGCGTTTATCACTCCCATGTACTCTACACACTGTTCCGTGTATTCCGCCACTTGTACCTGTGAAATTAATCAAATCTTAGAACTTTAGTTATGTTACGAATGTTGAATCTTATACGGGTAGTCAGAATTACATTAGGTCTCAATGTTGTTAATAATTTGCTAATAAATATAACATTGGATTGGAGCAGACGTGTTTTGGAGTGGAGACCGCGTCTTGGCAAGCGTAGCGTAGGACGCTCGGACTGATGATTTACTAAAGGTCGCTGGTGCAAAATGGAGGAAACATATCCAGCAGTAGACTGCCATAGGTTGAATAGAAGAGATAACTTCCCTTATTTATGTGTTTAGGGGTAGAAGAGCAGGACTCAATAACCTGTTCAACACTTGTTCCTGAAAAAACTTGCTATTAAACACAACGTCCCTTATTTATAAGTAAAGTGTTAGGAGTAAAATGGTAGAAGATAAGGGCTCGATAGCGTAAAGTTCTTTGTGTAGACGATTATGCTAGTGGAGCAACTGCCGCAGAATTGGATCATCAGATGTGAACGAAAACTATTATCAGCTGCAAATTTATTTGGATTTTGACCATAAGGTTCAAAATATGGTGTCAGTCTAATGAAACTGTTTAAGCAATATTAAGAGTTATTAAAAATGGCTAACGTATGTATAATAATGTTACCAAGTGAATCTATAGTCTACAGAAACGATTCTACATATAATCGTGATTCATTTAATAAGAAAACTAGTCAATTTAATCTAAAACTCACCTGCGCTATAGCAAGTTCTTCTGACATTTGACCCACAAGTTTCGTAGTTTCTTCCACTTTACCCAATCCATTCCTTAGTTTGTTAGCTTGCAATGCCACTTCCAATCTTTTCATTTTCAGCATTCTATAGAAGACCATTCGAAATTAATGTTATTGTGCAAAGACTAATCAAAAAAATTTCTGAAAAAGTTGAGTCCTAATTCCTAATTTTCGAGACCCGAGCGAGAGTATCTACTATCATAGAAAAAGCTTATAAAAAAATTAATACTTATTAAAAAAGTAATTCAAGTACGTACAATGTATCGACGACTTGCGAAAGGTAACTCGTGGAGGCTGGATGACCGGGATATCCGGGGCAAAATAGGGAAACCATGAGTTCGGCAGTGGAGTACAATAGGTTGAAGTATCTCAATACAAACTTAAGTTCTATATTATAAGGTCTAAATTAGAGCTAGATGGCGCTGTAGGTCGAACTTCAGTGTACTGTCTACTCATAATTTGAATAACTCAAACTCTTTCATTGTAATTAGATATCTTATCGTACATCACACGATTTTAGATTTTTTAATAGGACTATAAACTGAAATAAAGGTTATTACTAACTCTTTATAACCAGACACAAGTTCCAGATAATTTGTAGGCGTAACATAGTTGGTCCTTCGCATCTCCTGCCACATTTTGACGGAGTATTTGCCGACGGACGAGTGTATGAGAGACATGATTGATGCTACTGAAGCTCGAAGGGTGTCTTCTCGACTTTCGATTAGGGATTCTTTTCTTCGAATCTGGAACAAATATTATCTTTCAACTATTACCTAACGTTCCGTATTTGTTTGATTGCTTACTTTCATTACAAAACCTTAGTTACGAAGCTAAACAAATGTGGATACAAAATCAAACAATTTTGAAAACTTAGGCCCGAGGAAGGACTTCAATGACCGCCATTTAAATAAAGAAGAGCAGGGTACCAGGGTACAGGTAAAAAATTTGAGAGTCTGAGTTCAATCAAGCAAATAGCAATAAATTTATTAACAAGGTCTTCATCCTTTTTATATCTACAAAATGTAAAGAACAACACATGTAAAGCAAATTAATTCAAACAACGAAACCATATTTTATTTTCTAATGTCATCTCGAAATACCTAATTTTGAGGTTTCTTCTAATTCGCTGCATAGCTACTGCCGGTTCAGAATACGCCTTGAACTGAGATGGTGTTCGACATGAAAATCTTGCTAGTATCTTTTAAATGTAACTTTTGAAGTACAAATTCGATATTACGTATCAATTTAGTTTACCCTCGGTCCAGTGATTGATGCCAGTAGCTCAACTCCCTCGAGAAACTTGTAGGCGACTTCCAGCAGCGCCTCCCGCGGCCACTCAAGGAACCAATTCGTAGTTGTCGCATTGATGAGGGCCGGATATTGGCGGATGCGGTTTCTGTTAATTACATTCTGATTTTTAGGTACAATCACCGTCAATAACTTGAAATCTCCATGGCGGTGCGTGTAGAGGGATTCTGGTGACGATTTTACAAGTTAAACTTGGCAACGATATCCGTATAGTGAACCGAAGAATATTATCATTCGCCTATCACGACACACTGCAGGGCCAACGTAGTACGGAGACGGCATAATCTCCCTAAATCTAGCTGTGTGGGATGGCCAGTAGGTTTTACAAAGATTTATTGATTATACAATAAATTTAATACAGTGGATGAAATATATTCCGAAAATTAATAGGATTGTAAAAAATATTCTCATGAGTGCCACCCATATCTTTTTACGTTATCAAGTGTACAAGACGGTCAGGACGCTAACCTGATGGTAAGTAATACGCCTGATAGAGTGGCATTAATGGAAACAAACAACTGATAGATATTTGTTATTCTCCGTCAATGCCGCACTGCACCTGTCACCGGAGACAAAAGATGTTAGGTCTCTTATATCCGGCAATCTTACAGTGCGCTCATCCCGAAACATAGAAGTGCAAAACACTTTTATCTCACAGGACGATATCTGGCAATGCGGTGGTAATACAACCAAACTATAAATAATTTCAATTGTTGTTATTAACTATAATTAAGAACTATGGGAGGTAGCCCTCCACCTTAATGTCATCTAATGGATATCATAATAACAAAACTGTCATGTTTACCTGAAATCATCTCCAATAGGACTGAAACAAAGCACGATGTGTAGATTCGAGCGCACGCGGTCTACCAAGAAAAGATATACCGCTTCCGCAGTTTGCGTGATGTTCGCATTCTTCATCGGTTTCTCAAGACCTTGCTTTATCTAAACGAAAGGAAGCAGAGTAGATTAGTAGCACCCCGAACGGATGTAAGGGAATCAAAATCAAAATTTTTATTCACGCAACTTTAGCTATGAAACTCCTGCTGGAGTCTTTAATTCCGAAAATATTAAATCTGAAGAATTTTTATATGAATGAAAAGGGGCAAACGAGAACCATCCTAGGATCATCTTTGCTTAACACCAGACAAGTCAACGTGACACTCGAACTTTTGTTAAAAAATGCAGTAAGGTCTAATATAGCCTATAAAGGTTTAGCAATTTTACAAATATTTCTGTCTTATCTAATCTCACTTACATCTTCAAACTCATCAGGTTTGTACAAGTTGGTGATTTCACCACTGCTGAGCAAGTTGTTGATAATCTCCGTGAATGATTCCTCAGCGATTTGTGTGTCGCAAAATATGAAAGTTGTCTTCTTAGAGTCCACACCGCAACTCGTGTACAATAACTGTAAAATACGATGCATTAGCAATGTCATTATATTTTAGGAAATAACGACACCCTCGTAGGAAAAAAATATATAATTTAAACATCTGAATGAATGAATGAGGCAGGATAAATTTAGGGTGCACAAGCAGGCGCGCAAGCACAGGTGCACACTTTCGTCTCTCATAATCTCTCTCTCTCACTTCAACCTATCGCAGTCTACTGCTGGACATAGGTCTCCCCCATTTTGCGCCAGATATCTCTGATAACCTAATGGAACGGAAATCCGCTACGATTAGAGAAAGACTTGGATGCAGTAAAAAAATTTATTCGCGAATTGAATCAAATTTAACCACAAACAAAAAAAACTTTTTGTAACACTTATCCCTATATCTGTATATTTTTCTGTCTTGCTTCAAGTAAGACACCGAAAGATTAATATTTTTTTCCATAGATTGGCAAATGAGCAGTCGGTTCACCTCATGTTAAGTGCTACAGCCACCCATGGACAATCGTTACTCTTAAGGAGCAACGAGAACGTTGCCTACCCTAAAAAGGGAGGGGAGTTGGTGTCCTGTATCCTCGTTCATTTGGCAAAACACAACGCAGAGAGGTGTTAAATTTGAACGCTGGTAAATTTTCTTACGTATGGAGTTAAAATTATTTAAGTAGCTTAATGGTTTTGACTGTTGCCTTCCGATCTGGAGGGCGCAGGTTTAAATTCTGCCACGTACCAATGTGTTTTTGAATTTTAAAATTATGTGTACGATATCCGACGCTCTTACGGTGAAGGAAAACATCGTGAGGAAACCTACGCACGCCAGTGAAGAGATCAAAGGTAAGAAGCTAGCAACTATTTATAGGTGTGCCGGCTTATAAAAAGTAATTGCTCGAACAAAATAATACAATACCTTCAAATCCTCCCTAAACTCCTTGATGCCGTACGTCTTGGTCACGACCACCTGAAACGAGTTGCACTCGCAAATGTAGGAGGCGACGCGTGTCAAACTTTGTCGTCCAGAACCACCTGTTGCAATAAGCATGATTTAATAAAGGAAACCGTGCCTTTTTTATTCTGACTACTGCTGTTGGCCGCAGATGGTCTGCACAATTTCTCCCGGCAATAGGCGAGGGCAGAAAACTCTCAGCCTACATTTCATATCATTGATATATCGACAAATAAATTCCTTCTTTATTCCTTGGCAAATTTATATTTTACGTGTGTATTTTGACAAATACTAATCATGTCAATCGATCAAGCACCACATAGCATCCCACTGCAAGACACAGTCTTTCCCAAAAAGCATGCTTAGCTCAACTCAACACAATACATCTTTGTTCAAATGAATATTTTATCTTTTGTATCATTAATTTTTATTTACAATTTTTATGACTCTTGCTTTAGAATGCTGCTTGATTAATTGTGTTTTTTTAATTCAGTAAAGAAAAACTACTGTACCTATCTTATTTCTATAATGAAGCTTTGAAAGCCAAGCTTCCTCACAGGGTGTTAAGTAGTTTACTTTTTTATTCTAGACACCGGAAACGCAATGGCTAAAAGCTAGACTAAAATTCAATTTAAAAAACTGTCTCTACCTATGCCCACGCAGAGCACATTTCCTCTGGGCTGGGACACCACTCGAACAATACGACAGATGTGCTCAATCGCATCTTTGAACAGCACCAAGTCCATCTTCACCACGCCTGGGCAACTGTTGTACTCTTCCATTTGATTTGATATATACCTGGTTTACACATTATATGTCATTGGATATTTGAAGTTGAATTTATAGGTACATAGAGATCCCAGAAAACAAATAGTAGGTATATATTTATTATTTATAGTGAAAATAAAATAGTATCTGTTATTTTAATCTATTGTTTTAGTCTATTTTAGTTGACTTTTGTTACTGCTCCCTATTGTGATCACTATTCTGGGTCGCTTTTTAGAAAAATCTGTTATTTGCCTTACAAACCAATAAGTAACTCATGAAGTATTTAATAGATAATATACTAAAATACAAAAGATATATAGTTACCTCCTCAGGGCAACCGGATCATTGAGGTCATCGTACACCTCAAACGGGTTGAGGAAGTGGCCAAAGATTGGCGGACTCTTAGACGGGCACAGCGCGTGGAATGTCAGCTCAAAGTGCTTTCCCAGCATATCGCCCATGTGGTTCATGAACCAATCGCGATCTCTGTTCAATAATTTATTAACTAAATATATGAAGTATTAAATTACCGGGTATAAGAGACTTTACATCTGGTCTCTCGGGTGACGTGCGCAGAGCAGTGTTGACGGAAAAATAATAACTACCTACTGTTATTAATTTGCTTCGACACTGCTTCTGTCATGGCCAGGTGTCACTTACCACCAAGTGAGTGCACTCATCGTCCCGTTCTCTTATCGCATAAACAATCAATTGAAACACAGACTTAAGTGCTATTGAGTTTCATAGAAAAAATGCATTTATTAATTTATATTGCTTCTTCGATTTAATAAGTTGCATAAAAAATTATAACATAACCCACTTTTCCTCGGTGAGACGATCACAAAACACTCTAAAACATTCGTGTATCCACAGCCGAAGAAACCTTGGTTTAGTGTTGGTATAATCCTTATTGCTCCTTAAAAGACCCTGCAAGGACAAATATTGTTGATTACAACCTCAGGCAACGGTACAATTTTTCCCTATGATTTAGGTAGACACTTCAAGATTGTTCAAAAACTAAAATTTATAGAATTTAGACACAGAATTCCCATTGCTGAATATAGCCTTTAACGGACTTTGCCGGTAAAGCAAGCAACCTTGGTATGGAAAATATAAACAGATACATATGATTTCGATTCGGGGTTGTCATCATCATCAGCTCATTAAACGTCCCCACCGAGGGGCACGAGCCTACCCGTATAGGGTGATTAGGCCTTAGTCGTCCACGCGGGCCCAGTGCGGATTGGACGACTTCACACACAACCTTCGAATCTCTTTGCAGGCGTGCATGAAGGTTTCCTCACGATGTTTTTCTTCACCGTAAGAGCGTCGGATAACGTACATATATTTTTCGAAAAATCGAAAATACATTGGTACGTGTCGGGATTTGAACCTCAGCCCTCCCAGTAGGAAGGCGACAGTCCACACCACTGAGCCACCACGCTCTAAAATAGTAGTACGTAAAATATATACTTCTTACACATTATGTCGTTATACATATATTAATTGTTTTTGAATATGACCAACACCCTTAAAGACAATTTCAGGGGTATATAATGTGAATAAAAAACGCATAAGACATGCTCAAAATGAATTTGAGCAGGTATGACAGCAAAGTACAGGTACATACCTGAAATATCTTGGATATGTCTCTCAAATTGAACAAGTAATGCATCTTGCTAGGCGTCGGCAGTAGTTTGGACACGATGTTGTTAAACATGTCTATGGTTGCGACCAAAACCACCTTACCTAATGATAAAAAGATCATTTTAATGAATGAAATAAGTCTCCCATCCAAGATGAGCGGGGAGGCTTGTCCCTAAAGTCGTTGGCGTCCATATATGCAAATAGACAGTGCATTCCCTCTGTGTGTCCAGACTATCTGGAAAATCGCCGACATATTAAATGCTTACTACTTATCCGGTCATTTTCCTCTCCAGATTTGAAACCATAGGTGATCTGCTGTCATTCTAGCTCCATTTGACAAAAATATAAATTAACTATGTTTTTTCAATTAGTTTCACTCACTTTGCATACTCATAATCTCTGTGCACGCTACTGGGCTACAGTTATTATAAAAAAAACCAATCAAACTCACCAACACCCTTAGTTTCCTCGTCGAAATCGCTGAGATGCTGCGTGAGCATAGTACCAAATATCTTGACGAGCTGTATGGTGCGTGGACGCAATGTAGGACTAGGAAGCACGACAGTCGCGGGTGTAACGCAAGGGTATAATATTTTGCGGTCTCCCATCCTAGCTGAGCGAACTTGTCCAAAACCAATCAAACTCACCAACACCCTTAGTTACTATGAAGATTCCTCAGATGCTGCGTGAGCAAAGTAAGTATCAAATATCATGACGAGTAGCACTAGGAAGCACGAAAGTTGCAGGGGTGACGCAGGGGTATCCGAGATAATACTTTCGGTCTCCCATCCTACCTGAGCGAGTTTGTCCCTACAGTTATTATAAAAAATCCAATCAAACTCACCAACACCCTTAGTTACTATGAAGATTCCTCAGATGCTGTGAGAGCATAGTAAGTACCAAATATCATGACATGTAGGACTAGGAAGCACGAAAGTCGCGGGGGTGACGCAGAGGTATCCGAGATAATACTTTTCCGTCTCCCATCCTAGCTGAGCGGGCTTGTCCCTACAGTTATAAAAATCCAATCAAACTCACCAACACCTTAGTTTCCTCGTCGAAATCGCTGAGATGCTGCGTGAGCATAGTACCAAATATCTTGACGAGTTGTTGGTGTGTGGGCGCGGTGAGGTAGAACCCGTGGAAGCAGGACAACAGTCGGGGGGGGAGGGGGGAGCGCGCGCCTCCGGGGGGACCGGCCGCCGCACACAGGACCATGTCCTACGCATTTCAAATAAATATCACTGACATTCACTCCGCGCCATCTAGCTCCATTAAGCGTGAAGCCTGTATTATGGTACTAAACAACGGATAAACATACTTATCTACATTTTTTTTGTAATTACATGTATAATATACATAGAAAACACCCAGACCATTACAAACAGACATGTTCATGCACACAAATGTTTGTACTGCCCGGGGATCAAACCCGGAACCTTTGATGTTGCAGTCGACTCTCAACCGCAACACTAATGGGTCGTCAATTTTTACACCACTATGTTCACTATAATGTACCTACTATGCTGCCCTTCTAACCAAATAGTATAGTGGTCAGTAGACCAATAAATTATAAGTAGAGTTATGCTGGTCAGCTATAAAATTGTCTACTATACTGGTGTTCTAAAGTAATTTTCTTTACTGGTCTATTTTATTGGTCTTCTTACTGATTTACCATACTATTCCACTATACCGTTCTCCTATCTTAGTCTTCTATACTGATTTACCATACTGTTCTACTATACTGGTCTACTATACTGTAGTCTATACTATATATGATCTTCTATACTGGTCTACTATACTGGTTACTATACTGTTCTACTATACTGATCACTATATTGGTCTACTATTCCATTTAACTTAATAATATAATGGTCTAATGGTATATTTCAGTCTACTGATATATATTTTTTAAGCCATAAGTAGACGCCTAAATAGGCTGAGATTAAGGTGCTCCATAGAAATAAAAAATTGGTATACTATCTATTTGTCAGTAACAACAATTTAATGCATCATTATTTTTCTAAAATCTGCCCCTAACCACTTCAAGAGGGTTCGTAATTGCACCATTAGCTGGTGCTTGTTATAATAACCTTAACATTTTTCGCCATTGCTTGGCGCGGTCAAACCAATAGCCGTAGTAGTGCCACAGACGCACCAACTCCAGCGGCGGCTGCGATCCGTACGCATCCCTCACCGGCATGTTGATATCGTCCATGAACGCATCATCCTCTTACCTAAAATGAAAAAGTATTATTATCTCTTAGTTCTCTCTCTCTTTCTCTCTTTAACAATCGCGGCCCACTTCTGCACATAGGTCTAGGTCTCATTATACATTTATTATTTCCACGATGCACAAATATCAATAACACTTGATTGGGTATAATAGACCCAAAAATGAAAAACAAATGGGATAATAGACCCTATAACCAGTGGTAGCTTCATTTGACATTCAAAAGGTTCTGTAAGGACCTAAACTGAATAAACACTTTTCATTTTCATTTTACAACATTTAAAACCTGGTCATACATACAAACCAATGAAAAGAATGGAAGAGCCTTTAAACTATGCGACGTTTATAAGTCTCGTTTAGTTTGAATCGTTCTTTTGGCAATCACAGCATACTAAGGCGATAGTTTCTTTGGCAATAATGGAAATAATATGTCATTCCCTGGGTAGCCTGAAATTTACTGCACGCCTTTTAAGATTCGTTCTGTTGTATAAAAAACCTTAGCTATGCAGTCCTGAGTGACAGGCGCAGGGAACGATGCGTTTCCTTCAACGCTTCATCTGTACCGTTTCGCAATACATAAGCGAACTAGTTACCCACATAGTCGTAACTTAAAAAAGAATATATTTATTAAAAGGGAAATAAACCCACATTATTTTTCCATTTTTGGCATGATCATAAATTTAGGATATAATACTTCAATGTATAAATAGGCAAATTACCTCCAGCAGGCACGTAATTCCCCTTCGTTCTCTTCTCCAGACGCGCTTCTATTATGTCCTGTACATTAGCCGCTGTCGTTTGAGCGGACATGTTGATTACTTGCTGACTGTACCTGTCAATATTTATAGACTTGGTTTAGCTATCATGACATGATAAAACTACTTGAGTAAATACCAAACTACCAACAAAAAGGGTGTGGTAAAAAGTTATCTTGAGCCCCTCCATAAGAACTTCAGTCGTTGATCAGCTAGTCATTGAGCTCGCGGGAGTCAGTAATGCATAGGAAATCGCAATGAGCTCACATGATGGGTTAAGACCCGATCGGCCCACAGCCACGAATTTAGACATATCTGGGATATTAAACACTAGATGATTAAGAGTTCACTTGTTTATTTAAATCCAATACTTATATTTAAAAAAAAGGTAATGTGTTTTCATTACCTTTTTTTTAAAGGCTATTGTCGTCATGAGAATTGATATCTTTAAACCTAATAATAACTTTTGCAACAAAACCTCACTAAGTTCATTTCTCAACGTACTCCAAGTAAACTTACCTGCTCGGATCCAAGTTAGCCAATGTGCCTTGTATGAGGAACGTTTTCCCGGTGCCAGTCGGCCCTCCGATGAGCACCCCGTACCCGTTCTTGAGCATATCCAAAGCAACAAGCTGCACTCGAATAAACTCCACAGTCGGCACCAAGATATTGTGGAAGCCAAGGCTAGAGTAAGGCAAAACGTTAGTAATTATTATTTACATATCTGCACAATAACACTAACTACGAGTTCTTATCATCATCATCATTACAGCCTAAAACAGTAAGGCCTCCCCTAATGACGTTTCCCGGACCGATCCCTAGCAATTGACATCCATCTGCTATCCGCCACCTCAACCCGGTAATCCGTCCATTTGGTTGGGGGTCGGCCTATGCTTTTTTCCTATTACATGGTCGCCACTCCATAACCTTTCCGTCCCAACGGCTATCGGTTCTACGGAATTCAGGAATAATATAAATAGTTTTATGTTGCAAAGTTCTATTCATCTGTTAAGTCGTGACAAAGTTACAAACATATACTTTAACATAAATCACACTTATATTAAGTGTGATAACTGTGCTTCGGGCTACAAACACGTACTAAAGTCTCGATATTCGCTTATTTGTAAACTAATCATTCATCATCAGCCCATTAAATGTCCCCACCGAGGGGCACGAGCCTCTCCGTGGCGGGTGTATAGGCTGTAGTCTTTCACGCGGGCCCAGTGCGGATTGACAGATTTCACGCACAACCTTTAGAATCTTCTCAGGCGTGCACAGCTTTCCTCACGATGTGCGATGTTGTCCTTCACCGTAAGAACGTCAGATAACGATTATTTCGAAAATGCGAAAACACATTGCTACGTTCTAGAATTAGCCCTGCGCCCTCCAGATTCACACTATTGAGCACCGAACGCTCTAACTACGACTAATCATTAACTGAACTCAAATAAAACAAGGAACTAACTTCGGATTGAACTTCCAGTTATCAGGCAATCTCTCCTCCCAGGACTTGAACTGCCGCAGTCGCTCATCTACATAGTAGTCGTAGACGGTGTCTTTCAGTGGGAATATGCCCTCGTGCTCCCGCACCCAGTTGTCCAGCTTTCGTCGAGGCTCGTCTTCTAGAGTGGCGCATACCGACCACACCATGCTGTGGCAATATAACTCTCGCTTAAAGGCAGCTCTGACGAGTTAAAATGAAGATTGAGAAGTCAGGTAAGTTTACTAATTTCAATTTAAACTTGAGTTTCGCCAAAAGAACAATACCTTGGAAATTATTGTGGAAAACTTATTGTTTACGGGACTTAAGTCCCCTACTACTACATACATTCAGCTAAGAACTTTTTACGATTTTCAAAATTAAAAGAGTCCACCTATCATAATTCACAATAGATAGATCTTTAAATGCTCGTCGGAATTACATTCATACATTAGATACTAATATTTTAAGTTTCATTCATCGGACGACCAATTTGGTGTAGCGGTTGAGACGTCGGCTGCTACACCAAGGGTTCCGAAGTCGATCATTACAAACATTTGTGTGCATGAACATTTCTGATTATAATAGTCTGTATATATTTACAATAAAAAATGTATATTAGTATGTTTATCCGTTGTTTAGTACCCATAATACAAGATTCACGCTTAACTTGGGGATAGATGGCGCTGTGTGAATGTCAGTGGATATTTTTAATATTATTTATTCATAAATGTATTATTGCAATTCGGACGAGTAATGACTGGTCTTTGAAGTTCCGTTTCAGTTCTGTTCAAATTAGCTAAACTCACGCAAACAAAAAGCGCATCTTGGAGAAGTTCTCATTGTCCTCTTCATCAGGGCCGGGCGGCGCGGGCGGCGGCCACTGTCCCAGCAGCCGGCACAGAGACCGCACTCCCGTCAACTCCTGGCCCCTCACACTGGGACCTTCCACCAGGGCAGTACGCTTCAGTTCCAACACCGGCGTTAGAATGTTCAGGAAGTGACGGCGGAGCTAGGTAAATGGGGCATACATAAATTCATACACATATTTATATGATCTTCATATAATTATATGTAAAGATAAATTATGTCATTTGTACCATTGATTGTACAATTGAGATACAAGTCCCATTTGTACAATTAATTGTACAATTGGGACAAAATTAGTGCCATTTGTACCATCAATGGTAATGTCCAATGGTACAAATGGCACTGCGCGTATGTGGTTTACAAGTTTCATGAAACTTATGACGAGAAGTTGAAATCAGTAGATAGATACATTTTATTGATTTACTTTTGAATCTTGTAAACACAATCATAAAAACATTAATCCAATACAGTGGACAACGGCGATCGATCTCAAGATACAACCTTAGGAAAAGAACACGATCAAAGTAGATAGTGGGTTAGAAAAATAAATAAACTCAAACTTTAATACAAACAGAATATATACAACATAAATAATAATAAATAAATATCAACTGATGTTCACACAGCGCCATCTAGCCCCAAGTTAAGCGTGAAGCCTGTGTTATGGGTACTAAACAACGGATAAACATACTTATTATACACATTATTTTTGTAAACACATATTATACATGGAAAACACCCAGACCTTTACAAACAGACATGTTCATGCACATAAATGTTTGTACGGCCCCGGGGAATCGAACCCGGAACCCTTGGTGTTGCAGTCGACGTATCAACCGCAAAAGCAAATGGGTCGTCAAAATAAAAAAAATATAATGAAAAATAAATCCAAAATAAATTCATAGTAGTGTCTATTACTACTATGAATTTATTTAAAAGTTAACACTTATCTACATTATTTATTTATCCACTAACCATTTCTCTATAGTCGGGATCATCGATAGTATCCAGCCATGAGTTGACGTACGGCCACCAGCCCCAATCCTTGTAGTCGTTGTACACCATCCCATTACGGGACACCGTGGCGGGGGACGCGACGGCCAAGTCGAGCGTTTCGATTAGAAGGGACACCTAATGGCAACCATGTAAGCAAATCTTTAGGCGCAATGTTCTGTGTTACAACCTGTATCGATGTATCAAATTGCATGGTGTTTGATGTTCATTAATTTTCATATCAACAAAGAAGAATGTCAAGATGGCGGGCCAAGGCATGTATGGCATTTTAAAAGTATAGAGTCGTATGTTCTAAATCTTAATACATTTTTAATTTTATTTATATGCTGTGATCTCGCCATCTTGACGTTCAACTAATAAAGAGTGAGAAATGTTATTAAAAATTAAATAGGTAGGATATTAAAACTAAGTTCTGAAGATATTTTGCATGGGAGAAAGCAAACATTAGATTCAGGTAAAATTAACTACGAAAAATTATTTTTCAAGATACTGGAGTCTGTCACGTTTCTCTCTATCTTCCTCAAAGTCACAATGTGAATACAAAACGTGTTTACCTGAGGTGGCATAGAAATCCGTTCACTATTAACAAGAGTTAACAGTTTGTTATCATCCATCACCGAGTTCAAATTCTCAATCCAGATAGCATCGACGGGGCCGTCGAAAATTATCCATTTCTGATCGGGAGACTCATCTAAAACATGCAATTGAACCATCTTTGTAAATCACAATATGGCTTACGATGATGGTAACAAGAATGGCACTATTTTTTAATTTAAATTATTAGGTCAGTAATTACAAACACGATTGTAGTATTCGTATTTATCTACTTTCAAGCAGCACTCCATATATGCTTATAAGCAGTGCATACCCTGTGCGTCCAGACAACCCAGTCAATCGCTAACATAATAAATTGTTCCTACTTACTCGCCCATTTTCATCTACAGATTTGAAACCATAGGCAATCTGCTGTTCACAATACTCAATACAACAGCACTCAATTCGACAAAAATGTAAATCATCATCATCAGCTCATTAAACGTCCCCACCAAGGGGCACGAGCCTACCCGTATAGGGTGATTAGGCCTTAGTCGTCCACGGGCCCACTGCGTATTGGACGACTTGACACACAACCTTCGAATCTCTTCGCAGGCGTGCATGAAGGTTTCCTCACGATGTTTTCCTTCACCGTAAGAGCGTCGGATAACGTACATATATTTTCGAAAATTCGAAAATACATTGGTATGTATCGGGATTAGAACCTCAGCCCTCCCGGTAGGAAGGCGACAGTCCACACCACTGAGCCACCGACGCGAAATGCAAATATAACATCAAAACTACCAAATCATATTGTTTCGTTTATCTTACCCTGACAAGTTGTTCTCATTATAGAGGACTACACTCCGTCTTTCCACTCGCCGGTGGCCAAATTATACTCGCCGTATAACTCGCCTAAGGTTAAAGCTTTCGGATTCATCGGATGCAATTGTACGTTTTCGAAACCCGGCACTTTTTCTCGATGCAAACGACTCAATGTAGCGGCCAACATTTTCCATGACACAGTTTTGGCAGTGTTTGTATCACCGAGCAGAATACTTGAATGCCGAGAATTCTAAAAGTATTCGACCAGTCAAAAACGAATATGAACATTTCAAAAACTAAGGATCTAATAACCTGCTGATGAATCATCGAGTAATTCATTCTTAGAAAACTCACAATGTAAATCTGTCAAGAAACAGATACTCCAAAATTTGGTAAATGAAAAAATAGCCTAAACCCTTAGATTAACAATAAACTAGCCATTTAAATGCACCATCTCACTCAAAAAGTGTCCGCGGCAAAAGTCTGCCCTGTGCTCGGTTGGGCAGAATTTCCATTTATAATCACGTCGCCCGCTGCATATCTCATAATGACAATATGATGTCATATATAATCAAATCCAACCAAAGTTTCTACAAACTTGATAAAAATTACCTTAGTCTCAAACGTCTGAATAACTTTGTGCAACGCGCCTTCATTGGTTGCAAACCTGCGATCCTCATCTCGGCCGATATGGCCGTCTCCAGCATCTCGTAGTCCAGCGTTGGGACTTCCACATCTGGGAATATATCTTGCATGATACCGTCGAATAGGGGCACATCTTTGGCGGTCAGCCGTGCTACGTTCATGTCCCTCATAGCAAGAATAACCATCTGCAATATAATTGTCCCTTTATAATATTATATACCTTTATAATTGTCCCTTTTTAAATTTAACTTCGTCAAGACCTACATCTCCTCTATTAGGTCCAGCCAATTCCCATAAATTTAATTTTTTTATTTAAATAATTATTTAAAGATAACAAGCAGTGTTATGTCGTAGTGCGGCCATCTCAAAGTTCGTAATCTTTTAGATTAGGTTTTTCATATAAATATTATATTGCTATAGCTATACTAAGCCTAATTGTGCGCGATGGGCTGAGCCCTGCAGTGGGTCGTTTGAGACTGCTAAATGATTATGAATAATTATTGATCTTACTTAAAATTTAACCTATCGGTGTTTTTTGTATGTGAAATTTTATTTTAAGATTATGTTGAATTTTATTATGCTTGTATTACATGTATTGTCAATTGACGCCGCGCGTCGTGTTCATTCTTTTTGTACACGTTTCCCTCAATTTATTTCTTGATAGACATTCAAAGAACAAATACCTAGTTCTATTAATAGGTTTATATTTCAAAATGTACTGAGCGCCTCAGTAGATTTAGAGATCAACTAGGCTGCTCTGCACTGCAGCGTATACTACACGACAGCCTTAATACACAATCTTTAATAAAATGACTCATAACATAAGGTATCATCATCATCAGCTCTTTGGACTTCCCCACCGAGGAGCACGAGCCTACCTGTAAGAGTGTTTAGTGTCCACGCGCGCCCAATGCGGATTGGTCGACTACCCGCACAACCTTTTCAATCTCTTCGCAGGCGTGCGCAGGTTTGCTCACGATGTTTTCCTACACCGTAAGAGCGTAGCGTCGCATAGTTTCGAAAATTCGAACGCATTGATGTCTGGCGGGATTTGAACCTCAGCCCTCCCGGTAAGAGAGCAACAGTCCACGACGAGTGTTGTTGTTGTGGAACAATTATTTTAGTCACTAGTAGGTACGATATGTACCTAATTAATATATGGACTGTGGTTGGGCTGCGGCGCAACACGCAAAAATAAATTCTTAGAATACAAAAAATCGTCGATATCATTGAACAAACGCCTACCTCTTGTTCTGGCAAATTGGGATAGGCGCGTCTTTTCACACCGGCGTATCTTAATAATGCAACCATAGACCGTAGCCCGAAGTCGTAATGGTCTTGCTTGGATAGCTGCTGCATCGCAAGCTGATACAGTGTAAAAACCTAGAATAAACTTAAATTTAATAAGATAAAACCAAAACCCTTTATTTAAACTAAAGCATTTAAGGTAGTTAAATTAAAGCACTCGTGTGGTATGCCTGGTGGTAATGGTTAAAAAGTCTGCAACTACACAAAAGGTTCCGGGTTGGATCCCCGTGCAGTATAAACATTTTGCGTGCATGAACGTATTTTATTGATCTGGGTAGTCTCCATTTATAATATGTCAATATTTACAATAAAAAGAAAAATAGTATGTCCCTTATTTATCCATCTATTTTATAAGCTAATTTTTTCTCTAAGGAAGGAAGCGATGAGGATATTTATATTATATTAATTACTTACGAAAATGATGTTAGGTAGGTACTACTTGAGCATGCATTATTTGCACTCCCTTGTTATTATCCGTTAAATTCAACATGACCAGTCAAGTTCTATTGACAAAGGCAGATACATTCTTCTCTTGAAACGCTATAGTTGAAGAGGTCCAAGTAGGTAAGTATAAAGAAGCAGAGGCATTACCTTTTTCGCATTGATTTTGTAAGCTGTAAACCCATCCGAGAATAACGTATTCTCCGCAATGATCAGGGAATCGGGCACGCACATCGCGATGGGACGGAACATCGACTTCAGATTGTCAGGCAACTCTGTTCGCCCGGCGTACCTGTCAATATTTTAATTGGGCGTAATTGTAACACTATCCTTTTATAACTTAATCGTACAATACCATGTGGTGTAATGCTTGGAGAGTCGGCTAATAACAACTGGTTCCGGATTCGATCCCCACGCAGCAAATATCAACCATTATCGCATCGAATGCAATGTGTCGCAAGTGCATAAGCAAAGTATTCCCGGATGGTGTTTCAAGAATGCTTTATTTATCTATAAATTTTCAAAGCCCAAATTCAAAAACGACTCTTTAGTTCTTCTAACAATAAGTAATTACTACAATCTCAATACCGTACCCAGGGTTCATTGTTATAAAAATGCCACAATTGCTGTCCAACTTGATCTCGCAGCCTTCAAAGACGAACCGTTTCAGGAATAGCGACAAAGCCTGCAGCACAGCCAATATTTGCTGGGCTACCACTGACAGCACCTCGATGTTGATACGGTTGAACTCGTCAAAGCAGCCCCAAAATCCACTTTGGGCAATACCTATAATTGGTTATTTACTTGGTGGTAGACTCGATACCGAGTCGTCTAGGTAGGTACCAACGCAGTGCCAGATATCGTCCCGTCAAATGTGTTATTATGTGTTTTTAACACTTTCATGTTTTGGGATCGTCGGTGCGTCAGAGCGTCGGTGGCTCAATGGTGGTGTCTCTCTTACCGAGAGGGCTGAGGTTCAAATCCCGCCACGTACCAATGAGTGTTCGAATTTTCGAAATTATATGTACGTTATCCGACGCTCTTACGGTGAAGGAAAACATCGTGAGGAAACCTTCATGCACGCCTGCGAAGAGATTTCAATGTCGTGCGTGAAGTCGTCCAACCCGCAGTGGGCCCGCGTGGACGACTAAGGCCTATACACCTGGTAGGCTCGTGTGGCACGTTTAATGAGCTGATGATGATGTTTTGGGATGAGGGCACTGTAGCTAGTGAAATTACCGGGTATAAGAGACCTAACATCTGTTGTCTCGGGTGACGGGCGCAGTGCTGCACTGATGGAGAATAATAACTGTTTATCAGTTGTTGGTCTCCATCAGGTGAGCGTCCTGTTCACTTTGTAACATTAAAAAATCATTTACCGCGTAATCTTACAGCTAAGAACTACCTGGATCAGAAACTTAGATCAGCAATAAACTAACTTAATGCACAATCACGAAGAAACGTCAACCAAAAAATGTCCGAGAGCCCCATGATACATAGGTATAGTCATTGTTATATTTAGAACGTAAAATTATTCATAAAATTTAATTTTCATATATAAAGTTTTTTGTAGCTTCACTATCCCACATTTGGCAGACCGACTCACGTCGCCTATGTGGCAGTGCTTTATGAGACGGGTAGGGAAAGGTGGGGAAACACGAACGCTGGGAATCCGAACGCATCAGTTCTACTATGTCAGAAGGAGAGGGCAATATATTGTGTGTAGGCACTTCAAACATCACGCCACTCTTAGTGCCAGTAGCGACGCAACACGATCGGGCGCACGTGTGGGTCAAGGTATGTTTTTTAATTTTTATGTGTATTTGATGTAATTTTTGCGTAAAAAGAACTCGATGTAACTTATTTTATAATAGTATAAATACAACGTATGTGTGCTAGAATACTCACAATCTAAGCTTCCGATGGCAGAAAGCTAAGGCATACGTAGACATAACCTATGTTATTTTATTACATTTTTGTATTTTGATACTGTCGGGCAATGGCGAACGCACCGTGGTGGGTAATACCGAACGTTCGGGATTTCCCCTCCTATATTTTAATGATGAGAGATAAATTTGTATGTAATTTTTATTTGTTTTAGATGCCTCGAAATTATATTAGGAAAACAGAAACAAAATATAATTTAGAAGATCTCAAAAAAGCAATCGAAGAAGCAAAAGTACATGTAAAAACAAAGAAGTTAAGTCTTGGAAAAGCTTCACAGATTTATTCGGTGCTAAAAACCACAATTTTTTGACAATTTGAAAAAGGATGTAACAAAAGTACCTAAAACTGGCAGAAAGCCAATATTTTCTGAAAGCAGAAGTTATGAACACTCGGTCAGTCAATCTATATGATATTGCTGAATTACCAATTATGTCCTAAAATTTCTAAGCGGAATATTAGAAATCTATTATTATTACTAACACCTATGAAGGAGCAACTTGAAGCAAAAAGAAACAAGAAAAAGTAATTAAAATATCTGAAAAGAAGCCAAAGAATAAGACTGAAATGCAAAGACTAAAACGTAATGAAACAATAACCAGGAAAGTACGAAAAAATTTTAAAAATTTTGAAGACTTTACCATTTAGAAGACAGAAAAACAAAAAAAGAATAATGCTGAGAAAAAGGACAACAAGGAGAAAAAGGAGAAAAAAAAATAAGGATGATAAAGAGTATTATGCATTTTTTGTAATGAAAAATATAACAACTCTGAAACTTGGATTCAGTGTTACGTATGTTTGAATTGGGCTCATGAAAAATGCACTGATGAACAATCAACGTCAGCAGGCTACAAATGTGATTTGTGTCGTAATTAAAGGCTAATTACAGAATAGAATAATGTTAGTACATAAGATTACTAATGAATGATCAACGTTAAGAGGCTACAAATATGATCTCGGTTGTAATAAAAGACTGATTATAGATGATTATTGTTAGTTCGTAATTACCCCCTATGCTGTTCGTAGTTACCCGACCCTTGTCGGGTAAACCCGAATGCTAAGGTTTTTGATTTGTTTAAAATTTGAACTTTATTAAAAATATGTAAATGTTATTCTTAAAGTAGTTACTTAAATAGTTTATCTTGAATGTAATATGAAAAATTAAAGTGTATGTCATATATTTTCTGATTTTTTTCAATTTTCTCTTAGGTGTTCGTGATTACCCCACTTTCCCCTACTCCCAACGGGTACGTATCCCTTCTCGTAAATAAATGTCAAATTAATGAAAATGTAGTAACAATAATTTAAGGTACTACAAACCCATATGGATGTGATCATCATCATCATCAGCTCATTAAACGTCCCCACTGAGGGGCACGAGCCTACCCGTATAGGTGATTAGGCCTTAGTCGTCCACGCGGCCCAGTGCGGGTTGGACGACTTCACACACAACCTTCGAATCTCTTCGCAGGTGTGCGAAGGTTTCCTCACTATGTTTTCCTTCACCGTAAGAGCGTCGGATAATGTACATATATTTTCGAAAATACATTGGTGCGTGTCGGGATTTGAACCTCAGCCCTCCCGGTAGGAAGGCGACAGTCCTCACCATTGAGCCACCGACGCTCATAATGTGTTAAGTTGTCCGAAATAAACGTTTATCATTACCTATTTCAGTGTTTATGATATATTGTTACATTAAGGAAAAAGAAAATGTTTTTAAAAAAGGCTACACTGTTGAGTTTTCTTGAGTGCTTCTTTCTCAACAGGCCAAACCACTGAAGCGCTTTTTTTTTCAATGCATCAAAACTCATATTTTTAGTTTAGTATTTTTATCGTTTTTATTATATTTTGTATATTTTTTGACGTTCATAAGTGCTTTTTGTATGCCTAATTTGAAATAAATGTTTTTGACTTTGACTTTGATCATGTAGGTATATTGCAACCACTAAACTACACATGCGATTTAATATTTTCAAGTTATGTAATACCTGCAAAGCATTTGGCCATAGATTTATAGTCCAGCCCATCAGAACAGTTGGTAACCACCACCCATCTGGCCAAAGCTCTGCCCAGATCCTTAGTAGTTTCCGTTTTCCCAGTACCAGCTGGCCCTTGCGGACTGCCCCCGCGGAACAAGTGTAGTGCCGTTGTCAATGTTATGTAGCACCTTTGGGAAACGTAATGAGCTATACCGACGGCAAAAAGCGAAACTGCTGTAACCCCCATATAACTTATATGCGGGTTACAGCAGTTTCGCATTTTATCGTCGATATGTCAATTTTTTTTTTTCGAACTGACTACTGCTGTTGGCCGCAGATGGCCTTTACAGCTTCACCGGGCAAGTGGCGAGCGCAGATGGCTCTCAGCCTTAAATGTCGATATGTCCAGGTATTCGTGAACTACTTGTAGCTGCTGAGTGGTAATGGAGTCTTAAGTAAGAATAGGTTTACGTAGATGATATGATGATACTACATTTTTGTATCTAGGAAGTACATAGCCACATGTAATAGTATGAGTAAATCATATTTTTTCTAAAACAATTAATTTTGAATAGCATTAGGTACTTTGTCCTACCCGTACTTACATACACAGCTGAGACATGGACTGACTGCGGGATTGCGGGATTGGTTCACAAGATCAAAGTCACTCAACGCGCAATGGAGCGAGCTATGCTCGGAGTCTCTCTTAGGGATAAGATCAGAAATGATTTAATCCGTAAGAGAACTAAAGTTACCGACATAGCCCACCGGATCAGCAAGTTGAAGTGGCAGTGGGCTGGTCACGTATGTCGCAGAACCGATGGCCGTTGGAGCAGACGAGTTCTGGAGTGGAGACCGCGTCTCGGCAAGCGTAGCGTAGGACGCCCTCCGGCCCGATCGACCGACGACTTGCGAAAGGTCGCGGGTGGAGGCTGGATGAGAAAAGCGGAGGACCGGGATATCTGGCGCAAAATGGGGGAGACCTATGTCCAGCAGTGGACTGTGATAAGTGAATACATAGATAACATTACTTTAACGGTCGACTGTTTGCTAATACTTAAATCCCGCAAACTATAGCTCTTCTAATTTTTCCCGTTAAAAATACGAGCGGATAAGAAAAGTGCGTATGAAATTGCGAATACTAATTATGGTACCATAATTCAATTAATTAAATTACCTTACCTATACCATACTAAAATATTTATTCTATATAGGTACCTATCAGTAAGAGGAGTTATTACAAGGCGGCCAGAGTTGCCAATGTATTCGTAAGTGTAAACGGAGTTTGTGTTGGTTTGCCTTATATAGCAATCCTCGCGCTCCCGATCCCAGTAGAACTTCAGCTGGGAGAACCATTCAAATGCACTTACATGCATACAACCTGCAGTGAATAACAGTGTGACATAAAATAAACAGTTGTTTGTGTTTTAAACAAGGGGGCTAACCGCCATCTTTTAAAACAGTACCTATTACAATAGGTAATATTAATTAGCCTTTTCTGCAGGCCGATCGCGCTAAATTATGACAGCTATGGCGTAACTTCACTTGGACCGAAATACAACGGATAAACATTCTTATATACTTTTTCTTTGTTAATACATAGATAGAAAACACTATAAAACTTTTATAGCTGTGTGGTACATTTCACTCAACTTGCATTACGTGTGATTTTGGTATGTCAATAAATTTACGAAAATGTAGGCGTAAAATAATACAATTTATCTCTGATGTAATAAATAACCTACGAAAGTTAATAAATTTCATAGAAAATAAATCAATTTGCGATTCTTGTTACTTTCCGGTGACTTTTACACTGTAATCAAAAGTGTCTAACTACAAAATACCATTTATACAGCATTTCCTTACCCATTTTGTACATCCTATCTACTGTATCTCTAGAATGAATTTCAATCACGCACAAAGCATTTACTTTGCACCTTAAAATTTTGGCAATATCCTTCCGCGACATCATTTGTAATGTGGCAAGTATTTGATTCTGCTTTTTCCGTAACTTTTTTAAAGGCTTCTTTTCGCCCATCAACTCGCAACGACAAAGAGTTCTTGTACAGTCCGACGTCCATTGAATCTAAGTGATTTACAGAAATTTTATTAATAATGTAAGTAGGTAGGTTACTCTTCAAGTAGGTATGATCGTTGGCTATGAGATATGATCTGGGGGGTTACCGCAATCTCTTATATATTATTTGATACTTTCATGATATTTTTTTTACTTTCAATTTATTTAATTATTACAGTAAGGCAAGATATAATGAAACCTTAACATTCATTGTTTACGCTGCTAGTGCCATATTTATTTTAATGACTACTAGCGCCGCAGTGAACAAAACCAGAACTAAATTTTAATTACTTGGCTGAGCCTTAATCAGTCATTTCGAAAGGGCTAACTTTCAATACGCCAACTTGTTAAACGTTGAGTGATTTTAGTTGACAACAACTATCGGCCTAGGCATACAGTCGGATGTCGGCGTTTAACGAACGGCCTAGGCATCTATTTGGATGGCTTATTGAACCAGACGGCTACGACATATATATTTAGGTACAAAAAAATCTTTAAGATTTATTTGAATAATGCACTTTTGAGTTTGTAAATCCTACCTTACTGCAAGTAATACCAAGTTGTCCGGGCCAATCGTTGATCCACTGTTCTCTTTGGTACCGACATTTCCGAAGCGCAGCTCGTGTTAGAATTAGTTGCTAAAAACCATTAACTTTTTTATCATTTCAGTATAGTTTATGTAGATAATACGAACCATGTAATAATAATAATAGATACTTCTATAATACCTACTGTAAAAAGTTAAAATAAAAATATGTTAAGCCTAATTAACTTATTAAGTCTTTATTTTTTTATATACCTAGGTAAATAAACATTAGCAAGACTAAAAGTAGGTACCGAAAATGCGTTCCCAGCCTTTTAAAAGTGTAAAATTAAGTTAGTTATTTATGTAATTATGCTCTTTTTTAGAAACGCAAGGTCAAGGTCACCTATACAATTTTGTCATTACTGGCAGAATATGTCGAAAAACTGGACTGTGGAAGATTACAAATCGTCCAGGCATGAGGATTAAATTTGGAGTTCCTCTGAGATATACCTAGGAACTTGGCCGCAGGAACAAGCCCAAACCCGTAATAAATAAATATCCACTGACATTCACACAGCGCCATCTAGCCCTAAACTAAGCATTAGCCTGTACTAAGGGAAACTAAACAAAGGATAAACATACTTTAATACTTTTTTCTACTTGATCTACCGATTTTTATATAATTTGGTCTAACCTCCCTAAGAACCACTCTCATAGTATGCTCCAGGCCTAAAAGCCAAACCTCTGCCGGTCCATCCAGCAACAGGTTATATTTCCACTCTATGCATTCTCCATCTTCAGATATCATGGCCTTAGCGACTGGAAGGCCTAGTGCGTTCTGAAAAAGGTGTCCTTTTTTAATATTTTTATGTTTAGCAAATTTTAAGTTAAAGTTAACTAGCGACCCGTCGCGGCTAGGAGTTGTAAATAAACATATGTACTTATATATAAGTACATATGTTTATTTAAACATGCGCAATACAGTCAAAATAATAAAATAATTTCTTATCAGGCAAATTTTATAATGAAAAAAATAAAAGTGTAAAGAAAGCCAACCGCGGTTATATATAGCGTAGATGCGTAACTCTCTTCCACACTTCGGCATTCAAATGTACATAAAATATATATACTATAGAATTAAATAATGTCTTTCGAAAGAAATGACGCCGTAAGGAGTAACGTCAAGAAGCGATTGTACCTACAATCCTCTAAAAGTATTCATGAAATAAAAATCATTAATTTCATAAACAAATATTTAATTGGTAATCACAATTTGAAGTTAATGGAATAGTGATAATCAATGCGTAAATAACATGCATTCTATTTTAACAACATAAGCAAAGATGTTTTATATAACACTGAAACATTTTACAATGCTAGTTATTTTTAGGTGAATTTAGTGAAGAGTTGATATTCTATAATTACAACCTCCAATTTTTATTCATATTCATATATTTATTGTAACATAGATGTTAAAACCATATAGGTTAGTACATTTATGGACCCTGTAGGGCACGGCAAGATTTTTTTAATGTTATAAGTGTACAGGACGGTCTAAACATCCACCTGATGGTAAGTGATACGCCAGACCATGACAGAGCGGCATTAAAGGAGACCAACAGTGATAGATAGTTAGCGCCCGTCACCCGAGACAACAGATGCTAGGTCTCTTATAACCGGTAATTTCACGGTAAGTAGGAGAGACAAGGCTCAAATTTATATCGTACAATCTATTTCATACATTGCATCAGTATTTTTAAAACACCTGATCAATAAACAATAAACTAACGAGGTGCACCATCTCACTCAAAAAGTGCCGCGGCAAAGTTTTGCCCGACGCGATGGGCAAAATTTTTATTCATAATCGCGACGCTCGCTACATGTCAAAGAGACAGTAGTTCGTGCTTTTGATTTTGCACCCTTTAAATGACGCCTTTAGGTCAAAATTTTAATGAATAATTTTGTGTCATATATATAAAATGTCAATGTAAGTGTCAAGCGGCTCAGTCATTTTTTTGAAATATTTTCAAGATCTAATTAGTTTATTATTTATCAAAGACTATGACCCACTATTTTTCTATACATTGTCATTAGCTTCCTGATACCATTTACAATTCTTGTGAATATTGAAAATTCTTTGCACTATTTTCTCTGGTAATGTCACAATTAATTTCATCAATGCTTTCTTCTCTTCATCAGATCGGCAAGCACACACCATGTGAAAATAATCATTCAGTAAGTCCTGGGCTCGGGCACTAGGGTGATTTACCAACAGGATAAATAAAGCCTGAAATGATAATAAAATGGTATTATAAAAATAAATCTACTGATGTCCAGTGTCCTAGCTTCAATTAAAGGGCCTTTATTCTAGAACTAGACTCAAATTTGATCTTCACTTAAATTCAGTTAGAAAGGCATACTTAAGGGTGCCATCGCACTATTACTATGATATAAACACACATATTTACTAATTGATATGTATGCATGAAGATGTCTGATTATATTAGTCTGGCTGTTCTGCTAGTATTTGTGAATACTAAATGCATGTGCAGAGCTATTCTGCTTTGAACATCAGATTAAAACTTTTAGTGAATACAATGTGCAACAATGTTGGATTTTTTTTATGACACATTTTTGACATTAGTTGTCAATGCAGTTTGGGTGCAATTTAACACATTCAGTGGCCACTTGCCTGCGAGTCCATTTAATTAGTATTCCAGTGCTGATGACACACAATTAGTTCAACCCTCACCAGCGAGTTCAACACACAAAGAGAAATCATGAATCATAGTGGCAATGAATGTTTGAATTGTTGTACCACAGCACCTTTGCACTGCAATAAATATCTTTGTTATTTAAATACATTTAAGTAAAAGTGCACTTAGCACCTTGAAAGTTTTTGAAGATTTTATAATTCAATACCTTCTATATTTTTAAGGAAAGCAAATTGAAACTAAATAAACACATTTCGTTTATTTTCTAATACTATAATAATTTGAAACTTATGATTATAATGTATATTATAAATTAGACGATAGTGACAAGTAACATAAAAAAATAGTTTTTTATATTGATGAATATGCTAATTTTCAATAATTAGGGTCAAAATAAACTTGAGTGATAATTAATGGCTTCAAAATACTTGATGTATAATAGATAAAATGTATATAAATTAGTGGCAGATTTACTAATTGGCTAAGTGAGAAGGCTGGAGACTACGGCGTCATATTTAGCCTAAATATTTTTTTCTCACAGAAATAAAAAGAAACTTAATTATATGTGTACACATTATGGACGATCTGTATATAAAGATTAAGATTAGAACCACCCAAAACATTCTGACATATTCAATTTCAAAAGTTATGCATATATATAAGGCAATATTTTTAGCCTACTAGCGGCAAATATGTAAATCTGCCCTGATACAATAAATAAGTTTGTTTCATTTGGATATCTTTTTATTTAGGCCCAATCGCGAAAATTGTAATTATCACGATTGGATCAATAACGCCTAAACGATTACATACCTAATTACAATGATTTACAAAGTTTGCAAACTTAAGAACTTATTGTACTTACTCTAAAGAACAAAGACAATTCGTTAAGTCTCATATCATGTTCCCAAGGCGGAGATTTCTTGAGTAAATAAAGTAGTTTATTCCAATCATGGGAATATATGGCACGATGAATTGCTGTATTATAAGCGTGCTGATGCCAATTTACCTTATTACGTTTAAAGCGAGGTAATGTATATTGTGATTGAAGCTTCAGTAAGTTCGGTTCGCAAAAATTATTAGAAGAAATCTTTCTTTCTCTGTCACCAGTCAGGAAATTGATAGCTTTTTCCTGTAATTTCAATCATAGAACATTAAATCCATCGTAAAAAACTCGTAGCCGTTTTACAGCTTCTTTCAAATACTCACAATAGAACTTTTAGGGATGAAATAGCACTTTGCAATATCTTCTGGATCCATTTCAAAATATGTTCATTAAATACCTACTGTTATTAATATCAATTTAAAAATTAATACCGTAAAACCCGTAAAACGCCGAAATTACAAGATGACCAAAGTGAAAGTACACACACACCATGTGCATTATTTTTTATATTCGTGCCATTTGGAACAGGCTAAGGTCATACACTATACTGCAAGCCTGTTTGATTGATGAAGAAATTAGTGGTTAACATGACGATGATGAGTGATAAATGACGTGAATACTCTACAAGTTTCAGTAAAGATGTGTGATATTTCTGAAGCCTTACATGGACTCCTAAAAAGATCTGAAAGTGACCGTTGTACTGTTTTGTTCATCACACTTTCAGAAACTCTGTGTGTTTATTGCTAATCAAGAGGCAATCAGCGATTCTGATTTCTAAAAGGCTGCTTAAGAACCTTTAATTTCTCAGAATGTATTATAATAAATAAATATCTACTGACATTCACACAGCGCCGTCTATAGCCCTAAGTTAAGCTTTAAGCCTGTATTATGGGTACTTAACAACGGGTAAACATACTTGATAATCTTAGAATATCAATAATAGTATTGAGCACGCGCAACGAAGTGGGAACAGTAGGCACGGGTGAGAACAACACGAAATTTCCGCCGCAAGCGCTTGTAGTCGTGGTTGAGTGCAAGCAGTGTGCGTTTCTCTGGAGATATTTTTCGTTTTTACACTTTAAAATGGTCGAGTGTGCAATTTGATAGTCCAAAAATGATAATAGGAAACAAACAAAATTAAAATCCGGTATTACTTTTCATCGGCAAGTCGATTTTCATTTTTATTTCTTAATTATACAACTACTCATCTTGGGTCTCCGCGGGGGTGAAGCAGACGCGAGAGGCGGGCACGCACAGACCTTCCCGCGCATCCCTCCCCCTGCCCGAACCCGTAGTGATGTACACGACAAACACTATAGAGACGATTTCAATATTTTTTTATAGGCAAGGAGTACTTAATGTTAATTTACTTGAGTTTTAAAGTAATATAAATGTAATACAACTTTATTACTAAAATTTTATGCGCAATTATTTATTGTAAATATTTTGGTGTTAATATAGTGTTTTATAAAGGATTTTATTATTTTTTAAATGCAAAGTACGGAATATTGCGATATTAGGCATCAACTGCTTTAATATTTCAAAGAATTTTAATATATACAATGTAAATATCCCCACGGCTATACTGCGTGGGAAGGCCTGTTCCCTGCAATGGGACGTAAACGTAATAGGCTAAATGCAGAAATCCATAACTATAATAAGTAATATGAAAGAAAGATCACATGGATAAACTATGCTCGTATTATGTAGATTCGGGCTGAATATAATTATTATTTTTCTTTATAACTTAACGTTTATGAAACAATACACCTGTCACTCTGACCAACATGAATTTAGAGTACATTGAATGTAAAGTGATAAATATTTATCGAAATAATTATGGGCAAGTGCGCTTGCTCTTATTATTATAATAGTACTATTATTAATTCCTCACTCTTTTTTAAATGCTAATTTGTTAATACTTTAAGGGTTAAAGCAAATCATTAGCCACATACACAATGCTAAGTATCATATTATCATGCCATTCAGCTCTATTTATCGACAACTGCGCTTGCGGCGCACAAAGTACAATCCTATGGTCATGTATCTATCAATATAGTAGCTATAGTTCTCCTGCCTACGCTGTGCATGAGTATCTTGTACGATATGCGCGCTCTATACTAGTTATTATACTCTAAGTTATAAATACAACATATTATACATAGAAAACACCCAAACCATTTGAAATAGACATGTTCATGCACACAAATGTTTGTACTCCGGGGATCGAACTCGGAACCCATGGTGTTGCAGTCAACTTCTCAACCGCAACACAAATGGGTCGTCTTCTTTCTTTCTTGAAATAAGACGACCCATTTCTTGGAAAAACTAGCAAACACTAGCAATTAGGTAGCAGTTCTTGATTATACTCTTATAAATGCTTGATACTACTGGCAACCAGCGGTTCTGACGCTAACATTTTCACATGATATAAAAGAATACTAACGACGAGGCCGTGTAATGTATGATGTTTGCCTATTCCTATGGAACGAATAAAAAAGTAATTTGACCTTTTAGGGAAGTGCACGAAATCATGTTAAAAATACGGACAGACTGTCATTAAATAATATTTATGTGCGAGTGGTGCGAGGGCCCGTTTTACCAACTGTTACTATAAATATTCTCCAAAACTTAATAAGGATTTCGTGAAAAGTCCATAACAATTGTTCAACTTGAAATCAGAATTTGTGAAAATCAATTAGGTTTAGGTTTAAAGATGTTTTTATTTCTCAAAAAGATTTACACAATCACTTACATGAGAAACAGCGCACGTAGGTTAATACTATAAACACACTTTGGCTTTTTTTTTTTTTTTTTTTTTTAAACTAATTTTAAAACAATACTAGCACAACTATAAACACAGAGCAAGTAATCACATTATTAATCCAGCACAAACACAACATTTCGCAACACAACAGAAATTTACAACTATAATATCTAAACTAACGGAGGTAGGTACTGCGTCGAAATTCATGTGCAACCCGCAATCGGCGAATACAAGAATATACGTCATAGACCAAAACACTTCATCAACAAGATATAACGCGCACTGGATGTGCCAGATGGTACTAAATATAATAATAATTAATTTAGTTAAAGTCGGAAAAATTGAGCTCTCAATACTCTCAGAGAGTATTGAGGGCCCGTAACAGGCGACTGTGCGCACTAGGTAAAATATTTTTATCCACAAAATGTAAGCCTAACAAAATAGGTGAAAATAATATATTATCACAAAACTCTATGGCAATCAGTATATCTTCATTCAAAATGAGCCCTCAATACTCACATCGCTGAAATATTACGATTTTGTAGAGTCCTTTTACGTACAGCTACTTTATAATATCCTATGTGCTAAATAATAAATTGTGAAAGCAAGAATGGGTAACTACCTCTCGTACTTTGTAAGTTATAAATTTGGCAATATTCGGGCCCTCAATATTCGACTTTTTTTTCATTAATTTCACTTAAAATACGATGGAAACCACAAAATACAACACCCTATCATTTAGTTAAAAAAAATGTGAAACCAGTTCGATATCAGAAGTAAAATAAAAAGATTTTAGTATTGTGAAAAGCTACTTTATATATTTTTTTATTCCTTACATTAAGAAATAGGATGACAGCACTTTCAGATTGTAGCAAAGACAAGCAAATCTAATGTTATAGGAGTTAATCAATGATATTCTGTATATATATAAAGGATGATACGCCACTCGTGCCTCAAAAACGAACCGCTAAAGAGAATACAGTTGTAGGCTCTTTGCTTAATAAATGTGCGGTCATTCGAAAAATGTGTATGTGTGCCGTCGCTGCATTCGGAACACTATTTTCAGATGTTTTGTGAACATATCAGGAATCTATACTTTTTACATCATTGGAGTTAATACACTGTTTTTGATTTTTGTTTATATTTTCGTAGAATTTGAATTTAATGATATTAGTAATGTCCAATACTACCTGGGAAAGATGGAAGAAAAATTCGATTGCTCCCAGGAGTCCGTTCAACTTGGATTTTAATTGTCAGAGTTTTTGGGATATCCTGCATGCACTTATTACTTGTACCATTTAAATCAAATGCAATGACAATATGCAAGTCATACTTGACTGCATTAGAACCACAGGTAAGGCAGGACTCGTGTTTCGTCGTTCTTAGGCATTGTTCTAATCGGGGTCACCAATGTGGTTATGTAAAAATAATAAATCCACTTACTAAGTAATATTAGATTATATTATACCGGCTATATCTATTGGTACAATTATCACGAAAACAAATCACCACTCGTATGACGTGCGGTCTGCGTCAATGTCAATCTCCTCTCTGCGGCCGTAGACAAACTAATCCCAATTCGGCTTCAGAAAAGGATCAAGCACTTTAGACAGCTTAAGCATTTTAACGACAGACATCAGAACTACCTTTCAAAACAAGGAATTTCTTGTCGGAGTATTCTTAGATATTTCCTCCGCATACGATAACGTACTCCTTCCGATGCTCAGGCAAAAAATGCTTCAGCTGAGCATTCCCGAGAAGATGTCTAGATCCATTCTAATCAAATGTCAACATATCGTATATCCTCCTAATCTAGTATGGAAAGGCCTTCCCGAAGGTTCGGTGCTCAGCCCTCTATTATATAACATCTACATATATGACTTAAAAAGAACTGTCCTCCCATTTGCCAACATCCTCCAGTATGCCGATGATATTGCCCTTTATACAGTTTCAAAATATATCCCTGAAGCCTCCTCCTGACTAAATAACGCTTTAAATTACCTAGGTGAATGGCTCACAAATCATGGTCTTTCTGTCTCCATTCCAAAATGCTCAACAGTTGTTTTCACCAAAAAACTTCAAGTGCCTCACCCAAATATATTCCTTGATGAAAATCCTATTGCCCTAAAAAAAACAGGTAAAATTCTCAGGTTTAATCTTAGATGGAAGTTTAACAGGGATCCCTCACTTTCATTACATCGCTGAAAAAGCAGAAAAGGGTGTTAACGTGCTGCGAGCCTTATTGGGTGTCTGGTCGGGCTCTCACGCGTACTGACAAAGACTTTTATATTTTGCAATTGTCCGCAGCCTTCTGGACTACGCCTCTTTCCTCCTGGATCCGTGTAGCAACTCAGCTCTTGAAAAATTAAAAAAAAAAACAATTCAAATGCCTTCGTATAATATTGGGAGCCATGAAGTCGTCACCTATAAATGCCCCCCAAGTAGAATGCGTAGACCCTCCACCATATCTACGAAGACAATATCTTTGTGATAGATTCTTCGTTAAGGTCATGCAAAATTCTTCACACCCTTTGTTAGAAAAGCTTCAAAATTTATCTCCCTTGATCAAATCCGAACAAAAACTCCCCTGTATTATCTATTCCTTCCGAAAATTCACTCGCCTCTCAGTTCCTATTGAAACATCAAGTAAGATTTCCCTTTACACAAACTCTTTCGAATCCCTAACTTTTAAATCCAATGTCATTTTAGATTTAGGTGTACTTAAAAATTCACCCTCGACTCCTCAAGACTTCTCTGACAAACTGAAAGAAAAGTGGCAGAATTGGTATCACCTATACACTGATGCTTCGAAATTATCCGAAAACGATTGTGTCGGTGCCGCTGTCTGGTTTCCCTCAAGCAAAATTTTTTGATCTTTTAAATGCCCCCCACAATCATCTATTTTTACAGGTGAATCTCTAGCCTTACTTGAAGGTACTCTGTTTGCAGAATCCCATAACTTAAATAACTCAGTTATCTTCTCGGACTCATTAAGCACTCTTAAAGCCATAATTTCGAACCCATTTAAATCCAAAACTACATCTCCTATCATCCTCAAAATCAGAGAAGCTTTACAAAGATGCCATAATAAAAACCTCGATGTTGTGTTAGCATGGATCCCTGGTCATAGTGGTATTCCTGGCAACGAAACTGCAGATGCTTGTGCAAAAAATGCAATATCTGCAGGTTACACAGAGCACTACAGACCAAGACCTCTCTAGCATAGCTCTCTCACATTTGTTAACTTCTTGGCACAATGACTGGCAAAACACTTTAAGATCGGCAGGAAAATTTTACTATAACAACCAAAAAATTATACCTTCTCGTCCATGGTTTTCGAAACAAAAACACCTACCTAAAGATGTTGTATCTATTATATGTCGACTCCGTTTGGGTCATTCTGCTACTCCAGTTCTTTGAATAAAATCAGGGTTAAAGATAGCTCCCTCTGTTAGTGTGGCCTGGATGAGGGCTCAACCGACCACATTGTCTTCAACTGTCAAAAGGTAGGTGCGTCCCTTTATGACCACTTACCTGCATATAATCCCCGTCCCTGTAATTTTAACTATATCCTTGGTTTAGTCAACTCCTCATTCTTAGACATTTTATCCAATTTTATTAAAACTAATAAAATAAAACTATAAACAGCTAGTGATAAAACTGCTTAGTATAAGCTTCAGAATGAAATATTAAAAGACAAAATTTCAATCTCATGCCGTGTAACAGCTACATCACGTGACATTGGCGGAATCGTGGAAAACACGCATAGCCATCATCTCAAAAAAAAAAGGCAGGACTGAAAATGTTCATCAAAATATATTGCTTGTTCCAAGGACTCGATCCCAAACACGTCTAACATATCCAATTTAAGAGGAAAGAAAGCAAACTGTTTTTCAATATTATAGGATTCGATGTTCAGGAACCAAACTGTTACTGCAACATTTGTAAACATGGCACTGTAAAAAAGGTTCCACAGAACTGTTTCAAGATAACTTAAAATAACTTTGTAAATTGCATCGGCACTCTACGATGACCGTCTTATTCAATTTAAGTGCTGACTTTTTTGTAACATACTTGATTGGACTATATCTGCTCTAATTACATATGGATCGTAAGTTATTGGTACTCCAGCCTAACATTGAAGATATTGAGTTATATAATAAATCTTACTTACATAATTATATCATAAATCTATAATTGTGTGAAAAAATGTGTAAATGTGTGTATGTTTGTTTGTCCGTCTTTCACGAATATTTTTATGAATTTTACGGATTTACGGATTAAAATATCACATTTTTATGTAAAAAAAGTGAAAAAATTAAGTTGTCATTCGCTTCCCGAAAACGGGGGGTGGAATTTAGAATAAAGCATAACGCTATTTTGTGGACAGCTAAACAAAAAAGTTTTATCGCCTTTTTTTCGGAAATTGGTACCCAAAGCCTTAAAAGAGGTGGAAATGTTATGTAGAAAATTAATGTTAATTAACAGCGTAAAATAATATTAATTTCGTAACTAGAAAAGAGGAACCGTATTAATCGAATATTAACGCGAGCGACTGGGCGGGAAAAAACTAGTACTTATATAATAGAAGAATACATTTATTTTACTTAAATATGAGTGAGTACTAATACTGAGAGAAGCACTTAGTTAAATACTTACTTTATCAATTCGTATTTTGTTTACATTGTCAAATAATTTCTTTAAATGCACTTGAATTAATTGTGGCCGCTTTGAGTTTCCGAGAATTTCCAACAAATCATCATTGGAAATAAAATAAAATCTTGGAAACAATTGCCGCTTTGTTTCAAGATACTTTTCTAGTGCTCTTAATATCCCATCAAGGTTTTCGACCATTGTGTTTAATTTGTTAAACACATATGGCGCTGGATTATATAAACATGCTTCTATAGCATTTTTACCTGCATTCATACTGTAGACAAAAAAGAAATAAGTGTACAACTTCTTTTAAATGATGTAGTTACTATCATTACAATATCAGCGCAGTCCACTGCATAGTGCAAGTTTATTTGATATAACGTTGCGTAACAATACGCCATCTAGCCTCAAGTTAAACGTGAAGCTTGTATCAAAAGGTACTAAACAACTGATAAACATACTAAAATATATATTTTTGTAAATACATACTTATTATACATAGAAAACACCCAGACCAATGCAAACAGACATATTCATGCACACAAATGTTTGTACTTCCCGGGGATCGAACCCGGAACCCTTGGTGTCATAGCTGACGTCTCAGCCGTTATAGTACCACACGGGTCGTCAATTCAATTCTTAAGATCTTTTGCTTCCCAAAATTTGGTGATGGAATAAATTTGAAAAAAGTACTCACTTGCTCGTTATCTCTGTCCAGTCTGACGTCAACGCATCAAATATTTTTACTTCATTAGGTAATTGTTTTCTGATATCTTCGCCACTAAATATGCTTTCAAGGTAAAGATATCGACGTTGCACTTGTAAAGATATCTATGCCAGAAAAAAAGGATAGGAAATTAAGTTAAGGGAAACTCAAAAGTCTTTTTAAAAACGCAAAGCTTTTTTAGTTAGATTATTATTAATCTGCTGCTCCGCAACGAACAGTAATGCTTGAAAATACGGACGATATTTTATTATGTTTTATAAATTTATATTCATAATAATTGTATCGTTTCTGATTCAAGTCAATTCATAAACATTGTTAAAGAAATTATTTAATACTGGTAATATGTATAATAAAAAATCACAAATACCTCAATGCATTCCGCAACGTAACCTAATGATTTTTCCCAGTAATCAACTTCTTTTATAAAAGGTTCAACATACTTGGTAGACTTCATGGACGATAACTGAACTTGATGGTCTTCAAGAAACTGTTTAAAGTATTTAAATTTATGCCAAAATTAAAAAAATATATATTAATATATTTTTTTTACTATTAAATTATGCAAACCTGCATTACATCTTCTACGTTTTTTATTTTATACATTTCCCCTTTGTGGTGTTGCATCTCATAAGTAGTGTTACTCCAAACTTCTCTAATAGCTTTGAGCCCATTTTCAATATTAAGTTCCATGGTAGCTGCGTTCGATATTTCAGCAATATCTTCTGCATAAGCTTGGAAATTAAGGCGCATAATTACTTCAAGCTTAAATTCTTCAGAATTTTGATCGAATTCACTAAATAAAAGGAAATTATCGGTATAGCTCTTATCACGGGCAATAAAATTGAAGCATGGTAGGTATATCTTTAAAAATATTTAATAGTTCCTTACACTCCCATAATATCTTTGATTCGATCCCAGTGGCGTTCTCTCATACAAGAATTTTTTAAATCACCAATAAGAGGCAAAGTCCTTCTGAAAGCATCAACCTTAACTCTTGTCGTGTCAATAATATCCCATCCTTTATCTTTTAACTGACGTGAGAGTCGATTAAAGTTTCTAAAACAAACAATTAATGTAAAATCTGTAGACATCTATTTTATTAATCGTTTACTTTTAAACAATATGTCTTACCTAAATAAAAACATAACATTTTCCTCCATTTCATCTGTCTCCATTTCCCAAAAGGTTTGTGTTTTATATTTTTCCCACGACTCTTCCCACTGGAACACTAAGCCCCAAACTTCCTCTAATTTCTCTAGTTCTTTTTCCATTTTCTGTAGATCTAGATTCACTGGTGTCCTAAAAATGATCCACCCTATTACTTTTTTGAAGTTCACGATAGAAGAATCACAATATGCAAGTTTGGCCATGAAGCTCATCTACGGTATCCACTGTAAATGTACTCATGGAATTATTAATTATCTAAATAGATGGGACTCATTTCAAAATACGAATGACGGCTATTTGTTCTTTTTATGTGAAATTATGTTTTGATAAGGTTAAAGTTTACTTCTAATACTCTAAACAGTTGTTTTCAAAAAGTCTATAATTACGATAAAAATAACTCATGGTTTGGATGTCATATAAAACTTATAATACGTTAGATTAAAAACGGCAAGCCCATCGCGTATTTGCTGCTCTTGCTCTCGAAGTGCGTTCAATTGTTTTCTAAAAGCTTTGAGTTGGGCTACAGCATCTTTTCCGCTTACATCTGAACTACAAGGTGCAGTTTTATAGAAATCTTCACAAAAATCTTTTGCTGCTTCTTTAAACACCTATCAAAAGTACACAAATTTTATGGAGGGAATTAATACTACCCTTATAACAAACAATCATAAATTTTCTAATTAAACCTTCATATTGTGATTTAGAGCGTCGGTGGCTCAATGGTGTGGACTGTCGCCTTCCTACCGGGAGGGCTGAGGTTCAAATCCCGACACGTACCAATGTATTTTCGAATTTTCGAAAAATATATGTACGTTATCCAACGCTCTTACGGTGAAGGAAAACATCGTGAGGAAACCTTCATGCACGCCTGCGAAGAGATTCGAAGGTTATGTGTGAAGTCGTCCAATCCGCACTGGGCCCGCGTGGACGACTAAGGCCTAATCACCCTATACGGGTAGGCTCGTGCCCCTCGGTGGGGACGTTTGGTGAGCTGATGATGATGAATGTGATTTCAGAGCCCGGGACGCCTATTAAAATTGTTGTTCAAATGGTACCAACCAAATTTTCGCTAGCAAGATATCCATATTCGATATATCCCAAGTTAGATAAGAATTAACAAAATGGATACACAGAAAAACAAATACGTAGGCAATGAGAACTATAATAGGTAAACCTTACCTCAGCCTGCTCCAAGAGTTCTGTTTTGAATTTGTCTTTGTTCTTTTCTAAAGCTTTTTTAGCTTCTTCTAGAAGAACTAAATACTCAGACCAAATAACTGGAATATTTTCATGTCGAGTGATCATATCTGAACTTAAATCCACTTCGAATTTTGCTACAACAAAATCATTATAAATGTATATTTAATCTAATACATTCAAGCAAATGTATTATGTAAAAAAAGTTTACCCAAAGTTGTCATTTTATCTGAGATCGGAGGAAAAGTCTTTTCGACCCCTTTTATTTCAGACATTAACCGTTCATACGAAGCCATAGCAGATGCTAACTCTTTTAAATCTGCCGGCATCTGCAATATAATTATAACAACAAGACTTTAGTTCCCTATTTGGACGAGTTTTCTTGGTTATTTTAGTAAAAGACTAGCTGTCTCCTGCAGTGTTACTCGCGGTATAAGGTATACTCCCGTAGTAAAACGTAGCCTATGCATTTATCCAGGGTGTCAGCTAACAATAAAATCGTGTCGAGAGATGTCAAAACTGATGTATTATGAAGCTTAGACTTAAGAGATTTACATCAAAGGGGAAGATAATATCAGACAAAACAATATTGTAATAACGTGAACTTAAATATAATGCAGACACTCCAACTGTATTCATAATATGTAAATATTAATACCTTCATGGCATCTTCGCTACTTTTTTCTACATAATTATAAACGAGGTCAATATCTGCTTCAGTAATCTTGCGTAACAATTCGCTCAGCTTAGTTTGCCACACCAAACAATGGGCTATGATCGATTTCTTCAGTTCACTCGAATTAAGTGTTATAAAATGGATCTACAAAAAATACATGTTGTGGAAACTATGGAGTTGACTTGGACATTAACAAAAAAAAAACAATTATAAGAAACAAACTAGAACTTATTACATATTATTATTTTATCAGCTGAGACATGGACACTGGCTGTGGGATTAGGCATTTAAATAGTAATGAAGCGATCTTTCTCAGAGATGAAATCATGATATTATTCTTGAGAGATCTAATGTGACCAACATTAGATCTCTAAAGATTATTAGCGTGATTTGATTTCAAACAACATTTTGCTAGTTCAGCAAATCAACATAGCACCGTTCTGGTAACATAAGTAGGTATGTCGCCTATTGTAGTAGACAAGTTTCTGGATACGTAGCGAAACACAGTCTTCAAGCTCGAAGGATCAACGAGTTGCGAAGATTAATGTGAAGGCTGGATGAGAACAGCCAAGGACAGGGATCAGCTTCATCATCGAAATTTGTCTACTGTAGGACACAGGACTTTAAAAACAGCTTGGCCATTATGAGATTGGGTGATTGGGACGTATCCCTATCCGTGGGCTTTTACGGATGATTAGCGCAAAATTGAGAATTTATAATGCTTTGTTATTTGTGTCCAATGAGAAACAGAGAAACCAAAATACACAACTAAATTAAGCTTCTATAGTCCATTTGCTCACTTGATTTATGGTTTCTTGTATCTGTACGGCATTGGCTAAATCACTGTAGTTTATAATCAAATTATCAAATTCACTAGCTGTATGGCATTCTTCACGGTATTTATTCATGAATTCATCTTTGTCTACTTGCCAAATGTGCGAATAGGGATCCCATATTTTAATATGATCATGAATAAGGTTGATGTTGTACTCAATTTCTGTAATTTAAAGTAAATTTTACTAAAAAATATTGTAGGTGAATATTTTTAAGTAACATAACAAAATATTACCTGTATCGATTAACGCTTGAAGTTTATTGCAATCTGGCTCCGTTTGTATTACCTCCATAAATCGTTTCAGACCACCAGCAGGCAATGCAAACTTTTCAAATAATCTTGGCACAGTACTCATTATATGAACTATTTCTTCCAATATAGTAGTGAATGTATCATAAAGCTCATTTTTATTAGGAATATAGATTATATCTTTTCCAGTTAAATACAAATTCATTTTTATTAGTGGGGATGGTGCCATTGTGCCTATAAGCAAAATTAAAATGATTTATTTATCAAAAAAACCTTAGTCAATATTATAGTGTTATCCAGTACTCTCTGATTCCAAAATATATTTATACATATTCTTATTCTAAAATGAAATAAGTTCTGATGACAACAATACTGACCGTCTCCATGAACGCATTTATATACATTTTGCATGGTGGCTTTTATTGCTAACCTCAAGCATCTTCTAATAACCGATCGAATCTCCTAACGTATTTTATCCAGTGTTCAGCCATCTGCATCATAAATGTATATTTTTTCATTATATCAAAATCAAGACGATTTTAAAGCCGTCAAGAATTTTACTGTTAATATAATCGTACTCGAACAAAACAACTAACTTGACCGATATACGCTTCGAATCCTTCGTAAACAATAACAAGATATGTAATTATCTCTTTGTACATATTCAAAATTTTCTCCGTCGCAATAGCTTCCAATGTTCGAATTTTATCCCGCAGAACTGCTATTTCAAAAACATTGTAGATATCAAATTCTACTAATGCAGTGGCACATATTTTCTCCATAATTTTGACCAAATTTACATTGCAGTTTTTGTAGGTGGTTAAAAAATCTTGGAGCTGTAAATAAAATCCGATAATTATTACACATTCAATTAATGAACATGAATAAAACTTATTTTGTACGGAACTAACTTCACCAATTTGCGTTACACAGTCTGCAATATAAGCATCAGACATTGTGGATGTCCATGTCAGCTTTGAAATTCCGGGTTGTACTTTCTTTTCACATGCCTGTATAAAATGTCAATGATGGATTATACTTTGAATAAATAACTGATTTATATTCTTAAATAAAGTGACTCAGTGAAAAATTTCACAGGTATTTAGATTATCGTCATGAGATAGCACTATTTACAACACAAGCTGTCATTGTCATTTTGATTTTTGACTTAAAGAAACAACAATGAAATTCAAATTTAAAACAATAATAAAATTTGGTCTTCTAAGTTTTGTAGCTTAAGTTAGATAAAACATTGAATGTAACAAAGTAAGAAAGAAAGTACTACTAAGCATCAACATGAATCTAGCGGACCCGGAGTTGGAATTGATTGACCCAACGCCCAACGTTCACACTTTGTTTATACAGTTCGACAAAATATTTTTCTCGACTACACTCGCATGCAGAGCTGTCGTGCGATGGAGTAAAAGGATGTACTCCTGTGCAGGAGTATGTTCGTGAGTTACATATAAATGATTGATTTGTACCCAACACTATTTCCGAAAAAGTGATAAATTTACAATGCTCTAGGATCCTTGCAATTTAAGAGTAAGAATATTCCCCTGGTCCTACGATCCCATAGGCCACAAGAGGATATTGCTTACAATGTGTATCCATTTATAACTTAAAATCTATACTGGTAAAGAGATAAAAAAAATTGACATAGATTTTTATGCATTCAAATAAATAAATCCTCAGACATAATCTAGGATTAGCACTAGTTCAGACAAGAAGTTTGTATATCTTTTTTGGAAATATTATCCATGACAAATTACAATCATTCACCTACATTCAGAAAATTTAATGTTGTACATAATGTTTGGTATGGTAACTAATCACATCACATACTATCACATCACATACTATCACATCACATACTATCTAAAATATATTCAGTACACCATTGAACTACAATAATAAAGTCAAGTGAAGTGCAAGGGCGGCACTACCTACCTTTTCTCGAAGTGTTTCATCTTATTTTTAAACTCTCATAGAGTTGGTTTTCCCATGAACCATATAGTTCATATTTTCAGGATATCATAAAATGCTTATTATGACATTATATCCTGAAAATATGTCTCAGAACATACAAAATCTCAATTGGATAGCTCTATTACTTTTAATTTTATTGATATCATGAAAAACACGATTTCATCACATTTATTTGTAAATAAATACATTATCACACATACATACAAACAGACATGTTCATACACACAAATGTTTGTGATGCCTGGGGATCGAAACCCTTGGATAGAAGCCGATGTCTAAATCATTACACTAAATGGCTTGTAAAGTATCAAAGGACCTCGCGGAAATCAATGGGGGAGGTTTTCGTACAGCAGTGGGCTTTTTAGGTTGTAATGATGATGAAGAATTGTTATCCGCTGATGCTTTGTTTTAGGTATGAAGGAAGAGGCGGATTGGTAGACATTGCACTAAGTGAACCTCTACTTAAACTTCGCCCCCGTAAAGATCTTATAGAGACTCTTCTACATGAAATGATCCATGCATACCTGTTTGTCACATGCCAAGATCAAGATAGAGATGGCCATGGACCAAATTTCAAATCTCACATGTACAGGATTAACAAATCAGCTGGTATCAATATCAGCATTTACCATGACTTTCATGATGAAGTAAGTTTTAAATTTATTTACATATATTTATTTGAAGTAGTTCTATGTTAACTAAATTTTAATCCAATTTCATTGCTATTATTGTTGATAATTAAAACCAGGAGAGGTTTTAATTTTGTGTGTTTATTTCGTTTAGCAATTAATGTGAACTAGGCATAAGATATTATATTATTACATGTGATGTTTGTAGGTATGCCTTTTTACAGGTCAAGCTATATCAAATACATTGGTGGAGATGTGACGGTCCATGTCAAAGTAAAAAACCCTACTTTGGAATTGTGCGCCGCTCGCAAAACAGAGCCCCAGGGCCGAATGATTACTGGTGGAGTACGCATCAAAAACTGTGTGGGGGAAAATTCATAAAAATTAAGGAACCTGAAAAGAAAAATAAAAAGAGTTTGGACAAGAATCTGAAAAAAAATGGTGATATTACGAAATATGTTAATAATAACAATGATAGGACTCTAATGAATAATAATAAATTGAATGATTTAAAAGAACTGAAGGATGTGGCCAAAGCTTCTGGTAACAAAATTAAATCGAATGGGAGTACAATTGTTGTAGCTAAGAAAACTGCCGTTAGCCCTATTAAGATGACAAATACAAAACAGACATCTGTTTTTAGTGGTAAGGGTCAAGTAATAAACATTGGAAGAAACAGAACTAACTCGGCTGATGTATCTGTAGCTGTACGTAACATTTGGGCAAAGAAACAAGTACCTGGTCTTACAAATAACAAATCAAATATACCCAAAAGAAAATCCATGGCAGATCCAGTTTTTGACGCTAATAATTCAATAACAAAACCAAATAAACAAAAAGTAGATGAAGTTCACAGTGAATCACCTCCATCAAAGATTAAGAAAATAGACGAAATTTTAAAAATACCGCTTCATCTATTTTAAAAGATGTATATGGACAAGATTTTAGATTAACCCAATCAGACAATAAAATTGTTGCATCTACAAGTATGAAAATAGATTTAGTAGCTTGTCCGGTTTGTAATATGAATGTCAATAGTAAGCATATAAATAGACACTTAGACGAATGTCTGAACAAAGATGTCATTGAACAATTAAGCAAAGAAATAATAAAACCTCAATGTAGTCAATCAGATGTTAGACTTGATGGGGTAAGTGTTAACGTAAAACAAGAAAATGATGAATAAAGACTGTGATACAACATTGAATTTCAAAACCATATATGGTGAGCACGCGTTTATTCCAAATAATCAAATAGATTTAACAAATATAGTAAACATACCTTTACCAAAAAAAGAACATGTAGAAGTGACCAACTTTAACAACAAATCAGATATACATTTTGGTCAAAATGATGTGAATAAAGTAAAAGCAATTAGTAAAAAAATTAATAACGATTCATTCGTCATGAAATCAAATAATCATGTTCAGATTAAAAAGGAATCTAGTAATGTTGATAGTGAATTTCTGCCATCATCCTCTCATCTGGACGACTTAGCTTGCACTGTTAATGCTCCCGAAGTAAAATTGAAGCAGGTACAAGTAAAGATACTGTATCTGCTTTAAGAGGTCAACAATGTGCTTGCTGTGGTGACATAATAAATAAGCCAATGTCAGAGCATTTAGACGAATGTCTCGCGTTTTTCAATAATAACACAACCACACCTGAAGAGGGGCTTTCCAATAGTTTTGCTAATAATCCAATTGTGATTGATGATGACGAAGAAGATATATTTGATGAAACGTTAACCTTAAATGCTACTGGTACTAAAACTCCTTGTCCCTGTTGTCTTGAAATGATAGAATCGGCTGAAATGAATAACCATTTGGATGGTTGTTTATTATAAATTGGATGTATTTACACAAAGTATCCAACCCACAAAATGACACATTTGAAATATTGAAGTTTAAGTTTTATTTACACATTAGGCATTGAATAATAATTGTATATAATAAAAAAATATTCAAATGTATTGGATTTAATTTGATATATTATTTTGAGGTCATTCTTTTTCAAATGATTATTTCTTAATATGAATCCAAGGAGACTGAGTCGTTTTTGAGTAACTTCCAAACATAAGGGCCGGGCCATACATGTGGGATGGTAATGACCATCGATTAATATATTAAATATGTATAAATGGTTGATGGTATTTATATTAAAGGTTAATTTACACCCCAGATCCTTTTGCGTAAATACGTCCAATTGGGAGACAGATTTCTAATTAATTGTTTTTGATTTTACTAGTAATTACGGATCTCCTTGTATTGTTAGCACTGGCCGTTGATTTCAGTGTTAAAGTATTGTGATATTAGAATAAATGTTTAATAAATTTTTAATAAGATTAATTATTCATCCTTCCCTTGGAGTAATGCGAGATCTTTCCCGATTTGTTGTCGGAAAAAACGAGTGTTTTTATATTTGACACTATATCTGTGTCCCGCTGTATTACCCAGGGTATAAGATATGCTCCCGCAGTAAAACGTAGCCTATACCAAATTTTATTATAATCGCTGTCGCGTGAGCTGCGCGCGGTACTGGACATTAGGTACTTGGACAATGCAACATTATTTTTATATAATAAAATATTTTGTGACTCTTACGGTGAAGGAAAACATCGTGAGGGAACCTGGGCACCTATGAAGTGGAGTCGGCCAATTTGCACTGGGCCCGGCATGTGTAATCTCTTGCCCCTGGTTGGGGACGTATATGAGCTGATTTTATTTTTATATATATATAGATTAGCGAGGATTCTCTGGCATTGAAGGATGTTTCACTGTGGGAGAATATCGTATACCGTGGGTAATACCGCGGGGCGCACCTAGTAGAAAATTAAAATATAATCTTACCGTCGTCAGAGGCTTAAAAAGTAGTCGCTCTTCATCAGATAGCGAGTCCAATATTTTATTATAACCTTTGACTACAGCCAGCACACTTTCGTAAACATATAGGACTGTCTTCATTTTCATGTAAACCTACAAAGAAATTTGTTAGTATGCACAGATCGAACACAATATAAACATAGAGAAAGCGAAGAGTCCTATCACCTGTTGAGCATGTAGCGGTATGTCTAGACCGAGGTTTTCCCAATGAATGGCTTCTTTTCCTAACTCCAATATGTTTCTGAAAAAATATATGGAAAAAAATGAAGGGGAATTAAGAGTGACCGACATTGCCAACAGGATGAGCAAGTTGAAGTGGCAGCGGGTAGGGTACATAGTTTGTAGAACCGATGGCCGTGAGCGGGAAGGTTCTCTTGTGGTTTTTAAGTAAAAGGAAAAGAACCGTATTAGTATAATTTTACGTTGTTGATCACCGATCAAGTAACATAAATTTTCATGTAGCTGGTCATACAATATAACACTTGACGAGGAAGCTAACGCAGTCATTTTAAAACACAATAACAAAACAATGTGAGCGAGATTGAAGACGATAAAAGGCTCGCACATCACTAATACTAACGAGTACGCGGGTGACGTGCGGGGTGTCCCTTCCCCTGCGCCTCACCTTATACCCCTATTGCCATTTCAACTGGTAGCGTATAGTAGTTACGGTAGCAGATCATCTGGCAGGTATCTGCTCGATATCGATTGATAGGGTTCGGTCCGCGTGGAAATCATTAAGGGAGGCCTTCGATCAGAAGTGGACATACCTATAATATTAGGCTGTAGGTAATGATTATCATTTATATATACCTTTTTTATTTGTTTTGTTAACAAGCCTGTAATATAATGTCCCCAATATTAATGCTTACACATCAATGTTGCACTCCATCAATCCAGGATTCTCCACACTTTTCCTCATCAATGTTCGATTCAACCCCGCTCCACATTTCTCATCCAAATTATGCTGTGAATAAACATATAAAATTTGCAGTCTGGTTCATTAGTTGGTGATTTATTAATCTATCAACCGTTACGATGGCAGACACCATGAACTATATTGTTTTTCTCTTGGATATCGACGTCAGTAAAGGGATAATGGTATTTTTTTTCGAACTGACTACTGCTGTTGGCCGCTAATGGCCTTTACAGCTTCACCGGGCAATTGGCGAGCGCAGATAGCTCTCAGCCTTAAACATTTAGGGCGTCCCCGAACGGGACTCGGACCTCGGCTTAGGGCGTTGCGGGGGGGGGGTTAATATAAAAAAGCATGATAAAAACTTAGATCAGAAAAAAAAACTGATTTGATATAGGTAATTATAGTAACTAATTTATTCTCGCCACTCTTTTTGTTTAATCAAGTTTCAATCTAAGTAGGGGACTCTGACAATGGTAGGTGGGTTTTACCTGGGAGTAACAGTATATAAAATCGCTTATACACTGTTACTCCCAGTCTGTCTTATTACATCAGCTAGCTGTTTGACAGCTATTATATATATGTAAGAACCCGTGACTGTCCACTGCTGAACTTAGGATCTCCGCATTATTAGGGTTTTGCCATAATCTCCGCGCTTGGCAGGCGGGTCAGATAAAGCAGTAGGAAGTTACCTACTTATAAAATGTTAGGTTGAATGAAAGGGCTGCCACCTTAGATAAACAATACAATAAATAGCCCCATGTTAAGCGATGAGCTTTTAGTCAGGGTACCTACTAAATAACTGATAATCATACTTATATACTTTTTCTGTAAATACAAACATATTATACATAGCAACTCCCAGACCAATAGAAACAGACATGTTCATGCACGCAAATGTTTTTACTGTCCGGGGATCGAACCCGGAGCCCGGAAGCCGAGGGCTTAGCTATATAGACAAACACGAAGAAACGTCAACTGGAAAATGCCCGACATATATGATAAATAAATATAATCATTCAAATCATGACCTTAACGTTATTTGCTGAATGTTAAGTACCTAAGCCACCAGCAACCGGGAGAGTAGGCATAAAAATATAGAATAAATATTATAACATTTATACCGTCCAAGAGATCCACAATTCCCTGATCGCAACGTCAATTGCCCCCGTGAGCCTATTCACATGCATGATGACATCCTCCGAATTGCTACACGGGAGCATCCATACAGACGCATCTGTCATAATCTGCAAAACACATCTACATCAGCCTATAGAATCCGACGACGACACAACTTTGAAAGTGTCTCTGGCACAAACTATTCAATTTACATAAAAAATATATTAGGAACCTCAACATAATTTTTCAAGACCTACACATTGATACCCTAAAATGAAAAAATAATTCTTGAGTTTCAGTTCAAGGTACGGGGAACCCCAAAATATTGTATTTTTCAAGTTTCTTGTCAACACCTTATAGCGGTTCACAGTTTGCATATACTTACAAAGTTTGAATAGTACAGTGCTTATAGTTCCGGAGAAAAAAGGGTGTGACATACGGCCTGACCAACAGACAGACTTGACGAATCTATAAGGGTTTCGTTTTGCCATTTGGCTACGGAACCCTAAAAAGTACCCAAGCATGTTATTACTTATATTTGTTACAGGTACCGATACCTTCTTCAGATAAACGAGCCTGTTTTTCCGCAATCGTAAAACCACAGCTCTGCCAGAGAACGAGGGCAAGTCCGCTGGATGTTGACTCCGAGTAGACACCATATCTTTTTTTGCTTCTTGAACTTCGTCACTGAACATTGACCATACCTGTAAGAGTGCTATATCAATATTTGTTTCTTCATAGACTATGGGGAGGCTCATGCCCCTCGGTGGCGACGTTTAATGAGCTGATGATCGTGGTCATGGACTATGTTCTTGTAATTTCTGCCTCAATAGTCTAGTATGAATGCTGTTTGAGTTAGGTTAGGAACACACAAGGAGATCGTATATGAAAGTCATTTTTCATGTTTTTTTTTTCAGTTTGGTTATGCATACAATTGCAGATTGTATGCATAACTGTAAGCTGAATTACGAGATTGCTTGAAAAGAGAGATGATTCTCTGCTTGGAAGGGCACATTATGCTGTTAGCGTCCCAGCTTCCAATATGGCGTCCTTAACATAATAACCACGTCGGTGGTTTCAAACCCTGACACATGGGTCGTCCGATTGTTCATCAAACTTATTTAACCCACTGTATGAATATTAAGGTAATTAAAAATTCTTGGAACAAACCTCAGCGGTTTTCCGTTTGAAAATACGTTTTAGATTCTTCCTTTTAGAGTAGTTGTTCAAAGAGTAGAGCGCAATAACGGCTTCTTCCACATGATTAACTCCTTCGAATACCGACTCCACCAGGTTCTCGATGATGGTCTAAAGCAATCAAGGTTTATTTGAGACTTTATTACAGAGAGTAGGAACATAGAGTAAGGGCTGATAAGACAGAATACCCATTCAAGTAAATTAGCCAAAATGAAAGAAGCTTGCATTGTGGTAAAACTTTGTGCATAGTATTTCGAGTTTTGGCTTAGTTGTGGCTGCTTTTTTACTACATAAATGAAATTATCACGATACTTACCTCTATATCCTTTACTATAGTTCGAAATTGCAAGACATCGTCGTACCAAGATGGTGCTTGCACATCCAGTATTGTCCCAGCGACAGATTTCACGTTGTCTAACGCATCGCAAAACATGTGCTCTATTTGATCACACTTGGCTTCAAACATATCGCCCCTAGCACCCCCGAACATCGGTTTGTTAATCACCTCTAACTCGTCGATTCTAGATATAATGTTAAAGATTTGTTTAACTACTTACATAATACAATTAAAAAAACATAAAGAAGCTTCTGGAGCCGGACAGTGCTCGAATGGAGACCACGAACAAGCAAGCGCAGCGTAGCCGCCCACAACACAAGGAAACCGCTGGATGCAGATAGCTTCCAACCGGTGAAAGTGGAAGTTATTACTGCAGCAGTGGACGCCGACATATCATGTAGCTGCTACGAAGATAATATGATGGTGATTCAAATATATTTAATTTTCTACAATATCAGCGTACAATGTAAAGGCACTTTTAAAGGGATCAAGACAATTTAAATTCCAGATGAAATCTATAAATATTTTGCCAAATTAGGTATTTAGGTTGCCATAGTGGTGATAGTGATGATGAAGTGAAGATTTAATTAAAAGTATGACTCGACCTACCTCCCAAATATAATCATGCAGTTACAAACGTCTAACATATCAAAGCAACGCTGCACAAACGAGTCGATGTAATTAAAAATTGCCCCAGTGTCCAGCTCCCAACTGCCCGGGTTGATTTCATTATGAGCTTCAGCCATAACGTCATAAATTTCACGGTATTTCTTGCAGCAATCAATACATTTAGTGAATTCACCAAGAGCCTTCTTTGTTTGACCGTCAAACAACTCGTCTAGTTTTATATAGGTTCGGCAAAGAATGATAATTTGGTTGCTCAGAGCTTTAAACAAGTTTGTGATTCGTGCTTCGGAGTTATAGTAAGGTGACTCCATCCATATGAATCTAAACAAGTTGATTATTTGTGGAATATGTTTTGCGATTTCATCAGGGTCCACCACGCATTCTAGAACAGCACAAGGCTGTTTAATCACTTGCAGATACTCAATGTTGGATGTGGCTTCCTTAACCTTCTCAAGAATCTCTTCACAAAGCGACTGGAACTGGTGGATAAATGTTGAATGGGTAGTGACCAATATTTTGGTTATGTGTCTTACTGCCGGGTTCTTCAGCTGATACCGAAGAGCGCTTAGATTTTCATCTGAAATGATAAAGATTACTTATATATCAAGTCAAAACACCTACCAATCTATTTTGAACTTTGTAATACGATTATTAATTGAATTTTAAAATCATTATGAAAGGGTACCTACATTTTTAACGTATAAGTTACTCATATCTTTTAACGTGTTGTATATCAACATGTATATTAAAACACTTGCCCATATTTTTAAGAATACTTCGTCATCATCATTACAACCTAGAATGTCCACTGCTGAACGAAGGCCTCCCCTAATAATTTACACGCGGAATACTTACGTCTGTATATCCAGAAGTCATATTCATCACTCGGGCACAACAGTTCATTTTGTGAAGCTACAAACGCTTGGTCTTCCAAACAGGACTTGATCTGATGGGTCCAATAAACCACGACTCCTTCCAGTCGTTTTACAAGCTCGCGGTCCGCACTGGCTTTCTCGAAGGTCAATTGCTGGCCCTCGCGAGGAATATAAAGTACTGTGAGACCAAGCATTTTGTAATACATGTCTGTCAGTTTCGCCAGGAAAGTATGTATATGAGAACAGAACTCGCTCTTCACACCTAGAATAATTTTGTAATAGAACATTATTTGTTAGCTTTCAAACTTAAATAAGGTGCTCTCGAGTACAAAACTATGTTCCTTACTTTCAGGCCATGTTGTGATTTCGAAGAAATAGGGGGCGTACACATTTTCCAGAATTTGTATCATGTTTGCCTCAACGGAATCGACGAAAGTGCCAAAGATAATTTCGTCGTGAAACGTTTCAACCTGCAATACAAACAGTGTTTTCTAATTTGTTTCAACAAATCCAATATTTTTCAAATAACTAGGTACGTTTTTGTAGTTTACGCAAAGGTAAATATCGGTTAGTAATTTGTACCTTCTATATGATCGGGTTGAAAAGTTAGATTGCTTGTGTTCTGCTTTTAGTTTTTGATCCAGCCCAACTAACCTTGAAAATATAGTCCGGTTGCCTTATAAAATACGTCAAGTCGTAGACAGGGGTCAAAGGGATGTCACTAGTAGCCTTTAGTTTCTCGCCTTTGAAGTAAACTGATAGAATTAAGGATCGAGGTTCCATCAGCCAATCTTCTATTCCCATTTTCACATCTTCGCTCCAATCTTCGTCGCGAAGATCATACAATGTCGTCATTTTCATGATAAAAGAGACTAGTTTTTCAACTCCTCGGGTGAGTATGTAGGTTTGACAGGAGTCTCGGCAAGTTCTCGCTCCAGTTGAGCCAAACGCTCACGTTCTACGAGTATTCACATAAAACTTTAAATATTCTACGATTGGAAAATAACTTGTACCTAGATATGGCATAACGGAAACCGTTAGGGGTTAAAAGATTATGTAATCTCAATAAATATATGAAGTAAAACTTGTCCGCCAACATTACCAGCTTAAAATAAATTAAACAAAAAAAAAGTATTTTTTATTTAAGTAGATCTTATTTAATATATAGATCTTATGTAATAACTATACGTATAATAGATAAAAATATAATACTTATAACATTTTGTTCTACCATACCTCTTTCTTCCTCAGAATCATGACTCAGGTCATCGCTCCAGGCGACCTTAGTTTTCCGTTTGCCGCCTTCCGCCATTTTAGCGGCACTAACACTAACAAGTTAGACTTAACTGCAAACTAAACAAAAATCCTTAATAACTCTCCTCTCAATACAAAGAATAAGAATTAGGAAAATTCTCAAACAACAAAAAATATGTTTTCCAATGAATGGAAAAGAAACAATTGACGCGAGCGAGTTTTTACTTTCCCGCGTAAGTTTAGTAAAAAAAGAGGCTGTAGTAGCTATATTAAATAATTTAATAATTTGCTATGCCTCTTAAAACTATGATACTGTACTATAAAAGGATTAATCAGTAATAACGAGAAAATGCATTAGAGAGTTGTGTTACTATGTTGTTAATATACTTATTGATCAAATATTGCTCGGCAGCCGTATTTAGTTACACAAAGAGTTCGAAATGGTAAACAAGTCGTAAATGACTTTACGTCAAACTGTCAAAAATTTTAAACACAACAGGGAAATCAATAATTATATATTATACTCTAAGTTTCATATAGTTTAATGAAAAAACATTAAGGCTTTATACCTAGGCACCTAAGTGAAAAAGTTGAGTTTTATTGGTTTTATGCTAAGGTTCACAATTTATAGTTCGGACTTAGTGTTAAAACTTCTGAATTACAGAAAACCATTCAAGTGTTTGCATTAATTATTACAAAAAAATAATTAAGCTGTAGCCTATAGCTTTACTGATATTATAATATCATATCGCTATCGCTGCATCCTTTTTGCTATTGTGTTGAATCAAGCTATACTTAAGCAGAACTTGGCGGGTAGTGGTCCTAAACCCTTGTTCCGAAAGCCTCCCTAAGTGTCGAGTCAGTCGAAAAGAGTGATGAAATGGGGTGCAGCACTACTACGACGACGTACCATTGACGACCCGTGTGGTGGTGGTTGAGACGTCAGTTTCTACACCAAGTATTCCGGGTTCGATCTCTGGACAGTACAAACATTTGTGCGTCATACGCACATTTCTGTTTGTATTGACTTAATTAAAAATTATGTATTTCATTTGATTTGCATCATATTTTTTTCTTTCTATCATTGCAGGAAGGCTGCTAGCATGCCCGAGCAAAATGTTGTTACATGGCGTGGGGCGTGTTCACTTTCAGTAAAGATGGCAGGCAGCAGGTAAATTTGTTTCCTTGATATAAAGTAAGTTCATCCGTTGTTTAATACCCATCATCATCATCAGCTCATTAAACGTCCCCACCGAGGGACACGAGCCTACCCGTATAGGGTGTTTTAGGCCTTAGTCGTCCACACGGGCCCAGTGCGGGTTGGCCGACTTCACACACAACCTTTTCCTACAACGTAAGAGCATCGGTTTAACGTACATATAATTACGAAAATTTGAAACCACATTAGTAAGTGGCGGGATTTGAACCACAGACCGGTGGGAGTACGGTAGGAGACCCGGTAGGAGGGCTACAGTCCTCACCATTGAGCCACCGACGATCATTACCCATATTACCGGCTAATTCTTAATTTAGGGCTAGATAGCGCTGTGTGAATTTAAGTGGATATTTATTTATTAGACTCGCGTGCTGGGTTTCGGCTTAATCTACCCATAGCTATTCTGTTCCCTACAGTGGGAGTTTTATGGAAAATTTTCTGCTATGGTGATAGTGGACCCAAATTCATTTTTGTATAATTTGTATCTCTCTTGAAAACCGTTGGATCTTTCCTGAAATGGCGATTTAAGTGACCTAATATTGGCTGCATCATTTAATAAGGCTATATCGACTCAACTCGTTTGTCTAGGCATTTGTCAGTCGTATACCTTTAGATGAACAATAAACTAAAAATCTCACTTAAAGTGTCCGCGGCAAAAGTCTGATCGCGTCAGTTAGGAAGAATTTTCATATATGAATAATCACGTCGCTTGCTACATGTTATAATGACAAAGTAGTGTGCTCGTGCTTTTGATTTTTTTACTCTTCTGTGATGTGTTAAGGTCAAAATTTAAATGAATAATTTTAAGTTCTAAATATTATTTTTTTATGTTATAAGTGTACATGACGGTCTAGACCACAGATTTCCCAATACAGGAGATGGGGCAAGCCGCGTTAAAAAGTGCGACAAATGTATGCTCAACGAGCATACACTGGCTATAGTTTACGCTCCGTGAGACGAATGAAGACGCACGAATTTTAGAAGAAATTACCGTTTCTTTTCCAAAATGCCATTCTGTGCAATTGTAACATGCCATCATCGCAGTGAATCAGTAAAATTTACCAAGAAATATAATATCTTTTCACAGGTAAGAATTGAAAAGTAATTGCGACACTGGGACTGCCTATAAACTTGGCGGCTTGTCCAGTCTAATTGTTATTCGGATGTCTGTGGTCTAGACGCTCACCTGATGGTAAGTGATACGCCAGACCATGACAGAGCGGCATTAAAGGAGACCAACAACTGATAGACAGTTATTATCCTCCATCAATGCCGCACTGCGCCCGTCACCCGAGACAACAGATGTTAGGTCTCCTATACCCGATAATTTAATTACTATACGTACCTATATGTCATAAGGCTCGAAAATGTTTTGGTTTAAGTTTCTTCGTGATTGTGCATCTAGTAAGTTTACTGTTAAGCTATACATGTTTTTAGCAAATAAAACGTTTGATTTTACTTTAGGTGGCAGCAGTGTTAAGGGGACTGCTGATTGCTCAGCTCGTCGTGTCACTTTGCATGGTTATATTCTGCTACAATACATCACTGAGGGTCATGTTGCTGTTAAAGCATATTCACATGGTTAGTCGTAATAAACATAAATTAATGAATTATAAATTGGTGGTGGTGTCTTAAGAAACAAAAGTAGCTAAGAAGCTTACCTAAAACAGGATGAACAGACATACTCTTATGGTAATGAAGCGTTTTACGATAATCGTCATGCTTAACAGGCGTGTTGGAGATAGCAGAATATTTGCATTGTTATTTATATTACGAAGTGAACAGGAAGGGCAGAAGGCTCACCTGATGGTAAGTGACACGGACTGACACGTCTGATCAATGCCGCACTACGCCCGTCACCCAAGACAACAGATGTTAGGTCTCTTATACCCGGTAATTTCATTTATGTCAGCTTTTTTATGATTTATGTCACCAATAAAAAACAGCCTTCCAAAGTGGTAAGTGGAAACTCGCCATTAAGTACATTAGTAAACCAATAACCCTCCTTTCTGTTGTGTCCCTACACAGAACAGATGATGCTAAATATGTGACGTATTTAGCATCAATATCTGACGCCTGTCTCACTTTTTCATTCAGAAAACAGTTATACCATAAGCATGACTGTAATGTATGGCAAAATCAATGGAAACAAGTTTAAGTTTCAGTTCAATTTCGAAGGTGACGGTATTCCTGTTATACGGACTGATACTTCTGCACGCTTACTGCATGAAGCTACACTATACGAGTGGACTCCGTCTCATCACGCTGCTGCTGCAGTGTCCTCATTGGCCCAGAGCTAATATGGCGAGCAGGATCTGGTTGGCCAGCGGGACCGTTGTGGCAGGCAATGGAATGCTAGTTTACGCAGCCTGTAAAGGTACCTTGACGGTGAGTAGAGGCGAACATCGGTTACACTTCTAGTAGGGACCAATATAAAATGTTTTCGTTATAGGGTTTGGTACCTATTCATTGTATAATATAGGTACATAGAACTCTTAACTTATTAATATAAATAACATATAATGCTACCTTATTTCAATGAAAAATCTTTGTCAGGCGCTAATGAAAGAGTTGATATCGTCACTGAGGATTGGTATTTCGCAGTACCTCACGGAACCTACTTGGAAGCGGTTACTGGATACAATGCAGGTGAGTCAGTTGATTATAAACACTTCGTGTACTTAATGTAAATGATGGCGTGTGAGAGGTCCGAGCGCCAAATTTTTGGTGCTCAATATCACCCGAACATGTGTTGATGCAAACGAGTTCAGTCACCCGCCAACACCTATGAAAAGGCCTATGGGAATTTCTATTTGAAATTAGGTACTTACATTTTCTCCTATCTCATAATTTAGCTAAAGCCATTAAGACGACGATAGTAATCGGAATCATTTGTCAGTAGCAGTCCATCGATATTCTATAGTTGACTATCAAGCGGCAGCATAAAAGGCATAATCAATCATTTAGGACCACAGACATCCGAATATACAATTAGACTGGACAAGCCGCCAAGTTTATAGGCAGTCCCAGTGTCGCAATTTCTTTTCGGTTCTTGCCTGTGAAAAGTTATTATATTTCTTAGTAAATTTACTGATTCATTGCGATGATGGCATGTTACAATTGCACAGGATGGCAATTTGGAAAAAAACGGTAATTTCTTCTAATATTCGTGCGTCTTGACTCGTCTCACAGAGCGTAAACTGGTAGCCAGTGTATGCTCGTTGAGCTTACATTTGTCGCACTTTAAACGCGGCTTGCCTCATCTTCTATATTGGGAAATCTGTGTTTAGGACATACCAATCTATGGATAAAATTGGTTAGTATAATGAAGTTTAAAATCCATACAGGTAGAGCTGAGCTGCTGTGGTGTTGAAAAGCCAAGTGATTGGCACGAGATTCCATGGATCAATATGGACTTCCTCAACGAAGACTCGAATTTAGTCATGAAGTACGCAAACCTTTGATCTTTTTTTAAAGGAATCATTTTATTAATTTTAAAATAAAAATGTTTGTGAATATTATTAAAAACCGTGTACCAAGACCATGGGCTATAAGTAATTTAAAATGTGCAAAGTTTCACTGCCATAAACGAGTCGGTAGTTCGACTGCTGGGAAAGCAGAATGAACTTTTTTCGTCATTAGATTACATTTCAAGCGTCATCTGGTAATATTTTAACTAGAAAACGTATAGGTACATCAATTTCAAAATTATCATAAATATGCGGTTTGCCGAAGATTAGATTTCAACGGTCACAACACCTATTCTGCTCGTATGTATCGTAAAACCGGTTTAAATACAAAACATTCAGCAGAGAACAGGTGGCAGCACTCTCTAGTTAAACCTAACCTTTTATAGGTAGAATGGGTTGAAGATAGCAGAATCTACGCCAAGCGTGGAGATTATGGCAAAACCCCTTATTATCTGTGGAGTGGATGACCGTCCATGGGTTGTTAAAGCAAGAGATCCAAGCCTTCAGATTTCCTCACTGGCCTAACGACCAGCAGCGAAGGCTGAAATTGGTTATGAAAATAGTGTGAGGGTCAGATTAGGAATACATTTTACGGTTTGTTGATTTCTGAAAGTTGGTTATTTCAGATTGGCTGGCGCTGATGGCAAAGTATTGCCTCCAGTGTCTCCGTACTCATGCTGCACACCAAGAGTACTCGCACCATGCTATCATGATCCTCTGCAACAGGTAGATATCAAGATTTTTATTGAGACTTTTGCCTGAAGGAGACTGTGTGTAATGTCTTCTGCATTATACAAAAATCTGGACCGCGATTCCCTATTTACATGACGTTACTTGTTATAATGACCCGCATATTGGTCTGCATTTTGCGACAGATATCCCGGTCCTCCAGATCCACGAGTCGTCGTTTATTTTATATTAATGATGGGCTTCCTATTAAGTACAGAATATCCTAGTGAAAGCGACGTGCTCTAATATGGAGCCTCTTTAGTTTCACTCGTTTTTTGAATGCCACAGTTTTTTGCCTATTGTTGTATCCCCAAAATCCCCAAGCCGTGTGTGTGTACGTGCTCGTATGTCCTTGGACTATTGTAGTATTACCGAGCCGTGTGTGTATGTGTGTGCGTGCGTATCCTTGGCCAATTGTAATTGGCCTATGTAGTATCCCCAGGCCGTGTTTGTGTGTGCGTGCGTGTGTCCTTGGCGTATTGTAGTATCTCCAAGCTGTATATGTGTAGAGCGACCGCTGGGCGTGGCGGTCGTCCCCGTTGGCACCGGCATCGCTGCACGCGCGCGGCTGCGTGGAAGCCATACGCCGGCCGCTCACCAACGCGCTGTTGGCGCTGCACTGCTTCAATGTGCTCGTGTTCCTGCTGCAGGTACGGCTTTAAACGTGCATAATGCATATTTATTTTTATGGTGGGGCCACACTAACGGGAAATGCCATTAATTATCGCTTTGATGGGCGTTCACTTCAGGTGTAGCCACCACATACTTAAAAGCGCGGTAATAATAGCCGACATCTCAACCATTACACCAGATGGGTCGTCATTTGTGTATTGTAATGTATTGTAGCTTACGGTTGTTTCTTAAATTAACATAAATTATTCAAGATGTAAATATAAAATGCAATGTGTGGACATTATTTTCCATTTTTTGGTCGTTCTTGGTCACGATTAACAATTTCCCTCGGGTTTCCTCCTTAAAATCTAATGCCCTTTGCTCGATTGTTAAAAAATCGAAAACCTTTCCCCGAAGAACAATACAATTCGAGTACTTACTTTTTATACGAGCTAAGAGAATTCGATTTCAAGTAAGAAACCAAGCAGACGGCCGTTACAGCTCCACAGTTGGTTCTCAGTCTTACGTCCGTTGCAGCTATTCATAGTGGTGTTAACCCAATTGCTGCGCACGAGTTCACGAGACGCGGTCGTCCGCGGCGACTGCGATGGCGAAGGCCGGGGGCATCTGCTCGGCGATATCACACAGAATGTGGACACGGTTAGTGCTTTTTTAGAACTGCAACTCTATTTGACGACTAGCTTCTGCAAAAGACTTTCCTGGATTCGACCACCATGCATTACACAAATGTTGGTATATTAGGTATGTGTGTATGAACATTTATGGGCTTCAATCATTTTTTTTTTGAACTGACTACTGCTGTTGGCCGCAGATGGCCTTTACAGCTTCACCGGGCAATTGGCGAGCGCAGATGGCTCTCAGCCTTAAACTCTTCAATCACCATGTATAACAAACGTGTACGTGGACATTTATGTTTGTTTATAGGTTTTGTTTCAATGCAGTGCTTCTCAGATGCACAATCTCACTCATCATCGTGTGTGTTGGGCATAATGACATAGTAGTGTGCTCGTTTGATTTTGTACCCATATAATAAAGTGTCAAGGTCAAAATTTAAATGAATTATGTTATAAATATGTATAACAATAACTATTCGTAAGTATCCTCTTTCTTTATAGATCGTCTATTTGTTTATTTGCCGCTGATGACCTTCACGACTGTACTTGTCAATTGGCGTCCGAAAAGGGCCCTCAGCTCACCCAGAGGGGCTGGTTAATAAACGAATCGAAATGAAGCCAGAATCCAAGTAACGAATAGTTGCTAGCTCCTTGAAAAAAAAGATGTTTTTTTTTGTCAGAATACAAAAATTACGTTAAACTTAATAAATATAAAGAGACAGAAAAGGTATACCACTCAACATGATCTTTGTTTTCCGTGGCTACCTAATACCTTTAGAAAGGTAGTAAGAATTTTACTTACAAGTTTTAAGTGATTGATGGTGGTTGGAAGCCTATTAATGTTAAAAATATAAAGAGCGGCAATGTGTTAATGTTTCATATCAGAAATTAATACAGAACCTACGAATCACAATGTAGGTTCAGTTGTCTTGGGTCCTTTTGGTTCAAAACAAATGGTCTCTTATTTATAATCAATAATATTCTTTATATATAAAGGTAGATACGCCATCCGTGCCTCAAAAACGAACCGCCGTAGAGAGTACAGTTTGTGCTCTTTTGTTTAGGTAAATGTGTTCTAAATTCGAAATATGTGTATGTGTGCTGTCACTGCATTCGGAACACTTTTTTCGATTGTTTTGTGAGCATATCACGAATCCATACTTTTTTACATCATTGTCTATAATCTTTTAAACTTGTGTGTAAAATGCTCTGCATATAGGTACTAAGCATAATTGTATTGAATAAAACAAACGTTACGGCTATGAATGTACGGTTATCAAAAATGTGTTTGTTCAAATTTATAGCATTCAGATATTTTGTTTATACAGTTGTTGTAAACCTTTTTGATAACAAGAGTCAGTCCTTGACATACAGACCCAGTGTTTAGCCATGATAATAAAGTTCTCGGAGACGGCAGAAATATTTTTTTTGTTATCGTATTTAATCTTATCATATCTACATAGTTCAAATCGGGGCAGCTCCCATCCTCTTGACCACTGGAGATTCGTTCAGGCTTTTTAAGCGTAGCCGGCATGTCCCAGGCCGTTTATATACATTTACTTAGCTACCTAGGTATCGGTCCCGTTGAAATCATTAAGGGAGGCCTTCGTTCAGCAGAGGATATTTTAGGCTGTAATGATAATGATGATACACCTACTAGGTTTCCTAGTTTTCCAAACAACGCCCTAAGCCTAGATTCGAGTCCTGTTCTGGGACTATCTGGGATTAGTGTACAGTTTAGCATTAGGTACTGCAGGATATAGGTGTCCATTATAGGTAGTTATTTAATTACTCCGTGCCGAATATTATATTATTTGACGTCGAGCGTCGGTGGCTCAATGGTGTGGACTGTTGCCCTCCTATCGGGAGGGCTGAGGTTCAAATCCCGCCACGTACCAATGTGTTTTCGAATTTTCGAAATATGTACGTTATTCGACGCTCTTACGGTGAAGGAAAACATCGTGAAGAAACATTCATGGACGCCTGCGAAGAGATTCAAAGGTTGTGTATGAAGTCGTCCAATCCGCACTAGGCCCGCGTGGACTGCTTAGGCCTAATCACCGTATACGGGTATGCTCGTGCCCCTCGGTGGGGACGTTTAATGAGCTGATAATGATGATGACGTCGATTTCCTTTCAGAGTCGTGGCCCACAGCTGGAGGAAGGTCGCCCACGCTCGAGCGTTTGCGTTCGCGCGCAGCATCGCGGAAGGCGACTTAGGGCTCGGAGACTACGGACTCTTCACAGGCCTTAGGGTCTAGTACAGGTTGTATTTCCCACTTACACTTTATTATTCCCACTTAGGTATTTGCTGACACATTTGGTGCAATGACACGTCGGCTACTACACCAACGGTTCTTGGTTCGATCCCCGGGCAGTACAAACATTTGTGTGCATGAACATGTCTGTTTGTAATGGTCTGGGTGTTTACTATGTACATTATGTATATTTTTACATTAGAATTTAAAAAGCTTAGTTTGGGACTAAATGGCGCTGTGTGAATGTCAGTGGATATAATTACATATTTTTTCATTATTAATTCATGTTTAGTAGTTATTGAGCGTCGATGGCTCATTGGTGTGAAATGTTGCCTTCCGATCTGGAGGGTGTTGTAAGAGGGTTCAAATCCCGTCATGTACCATTTACCAATACGTCTTTTCGAATTTTTGAAATGATATATACCTACTTAAGTTTATCCGACGCTCTTACGGTGAAGGAAAACATCGTGTAGAAACCTGTGCACGGGTAGACTCGTGGGGACGTATAATAAGCTGAGGATGAGTTAGTCTCAATGAACAGTTACGTACTCTCAGCACATGACATTTCTGCTGGGCTCCAATTCCGTGAATTTTAAAATGCTCTAATAGGATCGTTAGGGTAGGTAGTAGTTTATATATTTTGTGACATTTGACACAAGTAGGTAATAAACACTGCAATTTTTTTTTTTGAAATTCTCCATTCTACACACTAGAGATAAATTGTGTTATTATATTTACATACACCTACATTTTCGTAAATTTATGAATTTGAAACGTCTCGTGGTAAATTTATAAATTTACGAATATCTATCCCAAGATTCTAAAAGTGTTGAATAATCATAGAAGAGCTTATAACTATACGTTTCTTTAAAATGCGGAAATAATACACTGCTCTCTGATTGGTCGATGGTGACAGAGGCAATGCTTGTGTCCATAGACTAAGGTAGAAGACGACTTGCCGAACTTTTTTTGTTATAAATTCTGAACAACGATGTTGTGTTTTTGTTTTGGTTATGGCCACTATAAAATTGTCGTAGCTCTGTTGTATATTTCACTCTTCTCACTTTACGCGTGATTTCGGTAAGTTTATCAGTTTGCGTAAAATAATACAAGTTATCTGTAGTGTGGAATCCTACAAAAGTGTATTAGGTTTCCTAAAAAATTTGTAAAGCAGTTTTTTTGTAATTTTTCAGGTGACATACCTATATTATTCTGTTGTTTCTTGCAGATACTTTAAGCATTAGCAGAGTGGTCTGAAAATTATTGTAAATTTGTGTAAAGATTTTTTAAAGTGTAAATAAAACTTAATACTCAATCAATGCAAAGGCTTTATTTGACTTCATTATAAACAGTCCTTACTATCTAATAGTTAAGTAACAATGCGTGAATGCGATTCGAAAGCCGTCTCGTATGTTTTGTGCGGCGCCTTTTAATACATAGATTCCATATACTTTATCATATATATATTTTTAAATAATAAATATAACATAATTATTCATTCTATGAGTTTACTTACAAATTACGTTACAAGTCAAAGAAGAGGTGTGACTTTTTCTATGAATTGCTAAATTTGTAGTTAAAATAATAGAAAGTATATATGATAGGCGCGTGTCAGGTCGCGCCCGCCTCCGGCGATGTTGTCTTTTTTCCTAACCGACGTAACAAATATACAAAAACTGGATTTATATACAGGCGGGGGCGGGCGCGGCGTGTATAGCACCAAATTAAATGCGCGGCGTAACTACACTGGGTGTGACGTCATTGCAATGACTATCGTGTGACGTCACGATTGACTGGCCAGTATATTTACGCTTCGCTGGAATGTTTTCGCGCGCTCGGACACCGCGTTTGCGGGAAAAGCGGTGTGGAGGGCGCTGTGCCGCTGGCGGCCATTTTGTTTAAATTCGGAATTGGCAACGTGGAAATCAATTTAAACAGCCTAGAGGGGAGGCTGTTAAAAATCATATCCATTTAAAAATTATGCAAGATTTGGTGGTTTTAAGTGACTCAAAATTTGTTTTCTAACCAAAAAGTTTGATTTTGGATTCTGGTGAAACAGGTAGGGCTCTGGACGGGTTTCATTAGTCATTTAGCAACATGTTAGTGAAATAGGATTATTTCCTGTTAAGGATTTAACTGTCATTTTAAGGAAAGATGGGTGGATAGGTCAAATTAGTAAGGAAAACATTTTAGATACCTAAGTTTCCTATCAGGTTACAAATTTGTTCGGTTAGAAAACGGAATGATTGGCAAGTCACTGTAAAGGCGGCTGAGTTACATTACAAAAAAACAAAACCGTGTTCTTAACTCACACGTAATTACACGCATGGTTACTACGAGCTTAATAACTAAAACTTTATAAACCATTCCATGTTTGAGGTTACATCACAATTTAGTAGGTTTTGTTCGAAATACGGTGGCTACAACCCCATAACTATAACCAGTCGCATCGGGTCGTTCGCAGTGTATATTAAGCGGGCGGGTCTTAACGATTGCCGTCAGTTGTAGAATAGTTTAAGGAGACGTCAAGGTCCACAGAGTATGTAGTGGTAGTTTCGGTCACACATTGACAACGGGACTTCTGGATATCTAAGTGACGAGCCATCATTTGTTATTGGCTACTGTCATGTGTTGCCGAGTATCAATCATAGTGTAAAGATGTCGGTGGTATTTAAACGGCGACAGTTTGTGAATATCTCTCAGCACAACAAGCAGCCTATGTGTGAGTCACCGTAAGTCAGTTCTGGTACAGCAACTATGTAGCCGATTCATTGGTCGATATTATCGTAGAGGTGTTATTAACGGTGATCTAGTCCGGTAGTCGCTGCAGTCGTAGTTTTAGTGTTGACAGCGGCGGTGGTCCGTCCGGTTACTGTAGTCGTTGGTGCTGCTGTGTCGATGGTTTGTGTATATACAGTAGCCGCGTCTATCAATACGACTAACAGCGGTGGTGGTCCGGAAGTCGTTACAGCAGCCGCGTCCATGAATAAATGCATACGACTTACAGCGGCGGCGGTCCGTCCGGGTACCTAAGTACCGGGTCCAGTGCGAGTGCAGGGGTCCTACAGCCGGAGTGTGCGTGCGGCGCGAGCGCGGCGGCGCCCAGCAGCAGCAGCAGCAGCGCCTGGAACGGGAGCGAGGCGCGCGCCACGCGACACACGAACCGCAGCCCGCGCCGCACGCCGCCCAGCGACACGCTACTCGCCTCCGCCGACGACGCGCTGCACACACAACACCGCGTTAGCTCATTGCCACACCTACTGTGCGAATTATAGATCGTTGTTCGAGAAGGGTGCTTCATTGTAGACTGTTCTCTGATTGTTATTGGTTTGTTGTTCGTAACATTCGCTTACAGACATAGACGCACACATAGATTAATCAGGCTATCTTTTGTGTACTACACACTCCAAATATTAGTCACACGCTTACAGACACAGACGCACACATATATTAATCATGATGTCTTCCATGTACGACGCGCTACAATGACACACATAAGTACGCGCTTACAGACATAGACGACACATACATTAATCGGGCTGTCTTTTGTGAACAACACGCTACAAACATACACACATACATGTTAATCACGGGCTTACTGACACAAACGCACACATATATTAATTATGCTGTCTTCCGTGTACTACGCGCTACAAACACACACACACACACACGTCAATCACGCGCTTACAGACACATACATTAATCAGACTATCTTCCGTGGACTACGCGATACACACACACACACACTAGTCACGCGCTTACACAAACGCCACATACATTATTCAGACTGTCTTCAGTGTACGACACGCTACACAGAGGCGAACAAATGTTAGTCGCGCGCTCACTGACACACACTAGCATGTTAATCTAATTACTTATTCACACACTCAGATCAAACGCTCCTCTGCGTATGACGTGCTGCAGGGGGAAAAATACGTTAATTGCGCGCTTACAAGCACAGATACATACACTATCGGGTTATCCTTCACGTACGACAGGCTATAAGGAGACACATACTTGTACGTTTACTTGTATTACTCTCTTACAGACACACACTACCATTAATCAGACAGACCGCATACTACAAACACACACACACGCATAATCTCTTATACACCTACTAGCCTACTGTTAATCACAGGTTATTCTACGCGTACGCCGCATTGAAAGGTACACACACGCGCGTTTGTAAAATGCTCGCTCACAGACACACATGCAACAGGCTGTTCCCCGCATATGCCACGCTAAAGGAGGACACGCGCGTGCATTAGTCTTCTCATAGCCAAAGGCTTCTCTCTCTCTATTGTACATAACCACAAACATATTAATTAGACCATCTTTCGCGTACACCACACTGCAGGGGGAGATACGCGTTGGCCACATTACTCGCTCACAGGCACACATACTAATCCTTCTCCAGCCAAACTGAATATCACAAGCACTCTGTATACCTAGTGTATGCCCTTGAACTAAAATTATCCTTTCAACAGTAAAAAAATAAAACCATTTAAATTTATTATCAGTCAACATGCAGTTTTAGTTATCATCAGCTCATTAAACGTCCCCACCGAGGGGCACGAGCCTACCCGTATAGGGTGATTAGGCCTTAGTCGTCCACGCGGGCCCAGTGCGGATTGGACGACTTAACACACAACCTTCGAATCTCTTCGAAGGCGTGCATGAAGGTTTCCTCACGATGTTTTCCTTCACCGTAAGAGCGTCGGATAACGTACATATATTATTCGAAAATTCGAAAATACATTGGTACGTGTCGGGATTTGAATCTCAGCCCTCCCGGTAGGAAGGCGACAGTCCACACCACTGAGCCACCGACGCTCTCAACATGCAGTTTTAGTATTTCTCTTTTTATAAAAACCGGATCTTGAAAGAAGAATAGTAGAAGTAAAGAAATATAAGAGAGATTAAGTAAAAGATAGTTATTCATTTTAAATAAGATTCACGAAGGCCTTACTATACTATTATTATTTATTATACACTATGGGTAACATACTACCTACATACAATTAAGCAAAAGAAGAGGTGTTAGGCGTTTAACTACAACTAATGTACTTTGTGAACAAAGATTGCCAGCATTTCAAATACGTACAAATTTATAGCCACAATTGCCATTTCATAGTAACAAAAATATTGGAATTTGAATGAACAAAATATTTCAATTAAAACCATATAATTTTTATCATATTCACTTGGGTGAAATTATATTTTTATTCCTGGCAATCCTAAGTCACAGTTATACAAGTGACACTTACTCAGAATCGTCGAGAGGCGGCAGGTTCAAAGTCGAGATCTGTTCCTCCTCGTCCTCCATCAACTATGGGGAGGAAAAATACGTCAACATACGGTGCAAAGCGACTACAGTGATATTATAGGGGTAATATAATACGAAAACACAGCATTTTGGTATGTTAAGTAAAGAAAACCCTTTTTCCCCACCATTCTTCTCATTGTTTGATAAAATGTTATGAAATGCTGAGTTTTCACAAGGAATATCTAAATTTTCAAGGTCCCCATTATCAAATCATGGTATTAACTAACAATAGGTCTGTCAGTTGGATAATTCTATCGTAAATATCGGCAAATAATATTAAGCTTGCTTTTTTGTGATTGCACTCAATTTACGTTGTGCTGTGTGATTGGGGAAGCGGTGGGAAGCAATGGGTAGTAAATACAATTTGAAACTAAATGTAAGGTATAACTGAAAAATTCAACATTTTATAACTCAAGACTCTAATGTAAATTGGGTTCAGTTCAATAGTCTATTAAAATAAATTATGTACTGGGTTGAATATAATAACGTCTGACAGCTGAATGTTGCCAAAAATACGAAGGTTCATATATGTAGATTAATACAGCAATAAACAAATCTTGGCAACATTCGTCGAACACTTTATGATATCAACATTCATTATTAATTATAAAATTCATATTCATCTCTGTGGTCATATATATATTAACCTTTATTAAATGGACAATTGAATACATTAAATTAAAATATAAAATCAAGAACTTGTCTATGGTCCAATACTTGGTTTAGGTTACTGAAATATCTCTGTTTTGGCTGAGTCAGTTGGTAAGTTTTCTTGGTTTTCAATAGTCTATGACAGTTGTGAAGTTTCTTAAGTTTTCGATGGTCTATACAGTTGATAATTTTCCTAAGTTGACTTTGGTCTAGACAGTTCGTAAATTTTCTAAGTTGTCCATCGTCTAGACAGTGGTAAGGTTCCTAAGTGTCTAAGTTTTTGTCAGGTAATGTTACTTAATTGTCTATGTCTGAAGTTGTGAGTTACTAAATTGTCTATGATATAGCCATGTGGTAAGTAACTGACCATAGGCGCGGCAGCTGCGGCGGCTGCAGCCAGGGCTCCAGTGGCCCGAGGTCTTCGAGCGAGGGCGGCGCCCAACTTCAACGCATAGACCGCTGATAGCTTGCGTAAAGACTGTAGCCTTAAGCGAAGCTCGCCTAGCCTATAAAGAAAAAATAGACACCATGAAGATTTTTGTTGACTTCTGCTGTAGCCCCCAGATTCCTTTTACAAGATCTCTGAGCATGTTGTGAGTGCAATGACAATCAGGCTTCATCTTCATTATCACAGACTTAGGATTTATGAAGGTATTATATACAAGTGTGGCGCAAATAGGGGAACCTATGTCCAGCAGTAAACTGCGAAAGGTTGAATCTTCTCTCTCTCTTGTCATGTTTCTCGTTTCAAAAAGTTGAAATTGTTATTAGTTAATTGTATTTTTAGTTATTTTGTTCAGGTTTTTATAAAAATTTGAAAATCATAACCCGATATCCTTACGCCCTACAGTGGAACGTTATGATGATGAATTAAAAGTAAGATTTATATAGCACATTTTTTAAGAGTTTAAATGTATTATAATAAGAAAAATTAAATCAATAAAAAATAATTTATTATTATAATAATTTATAATAATATTTTACCTATCAATAGAAATACCTGGCTTCTTATTTCTGGTTTTCATAAACGAATTATTTTTATTACTCTCATATACCTGCGGCAGATGTCCTCCGAGTGTGGGGGTGCGTCGCTAGCCCGTAATAGCTGGGCCGCCTCATGTAGCGCCAACACCCGGGGCTCCGCTGCGGCGAGCTCGTCCCTTAAGGCGCTGAACTGTGCGAAGTCTCGCTGCAACGCGGCCGAGTCACGTGATAATCGGAGAGGCTCGCGTTTCCGGACACCCTTCTCGGCTGCTGACAGCATGGACACTAGCTCCACCACTGTGAATGGAGTATTGCTTACTTACTTTGAGAAGACTGATCAGCTTATGATAGCAAGTAAATACAAAAATACAATGTTCTAAGTCTCAATTCAAGTAAATTGAAGTGATCGATGTCGTAACGGCTGGTGCGTTAGGTTGACGATTTCACAAGTCAAACAAGTAACATACCTGCCTAATGTTTTGCTATAAATTTAATTATTCTAAGAAATCTAAATTGTAAATGTAATAGAGTTTGTATTATTGTTATTATTTGACATTTTTCAATTTATTCTTTTAATTTAGATTGTATGTAATTTTTTAATTTGTGATCCATGTTGATGAAAATAAATGTATTATTATTATACTTTAGCCGTCGGATGGGTTAAAATGAATAGTTAAATTTTCTTGTACTAAAATTTGTTTTACTAAATGCGTGCTTTCGATTTTCAATTGAGATTAAATTAAAAAAAAACAATAATACCATAGATATTATAACCCTCACATTAAGCAATATTAAGAAATTGCTCATTTTTATCCAGTAAAAGGTGTTTTTTTTACAAATTCTTTGTCTAAAACCAGTAACTACATACTATCAGTTTCCAACAACGACTTCCTTACAAAAACAAATTTCTCCCTTAAGAAAAGAAAAACAATGATAACTAGTGAAATTACCGGGTATGAGAGACCTTACATCTGTTGTCTCGGGGACGGGCGCATTGATGGGGGAGAATAACTGTCTATCAGTCGTTGGTCTCCTTCAATGCCGATCTGTCAGCGTGTCACTTACCATCAGGTGAGCGTTCAAACCGTCCTGTACACTTAATATATATAAAAAAACATCAAATAAAAGCTCACCAATATCATGGAATTGTTGGTTATGCACCAACGCCCACTGCAACCTCTTCTGCCATTCGCCGGCGCGTTCGCACGCCGCGTCCCATCTGCTATTGGCGGCTGCGAGGCGCGCGCGCACACGGTCCGCGTCCCCCAAGTCGCTGGCGTGCGCCGCCACGTGAGTGCCCACCACGTTCAGGGAGACCACTATGGACTTATGCGAGTCCAGGTCGAGCAGGAACTCGCGGTGGTCCTACGATAACAAAAAGTGGTTTAGTTTCAAGTTTACATTCATAAATAAGTAATTTATACGAGTAGAGTTTTAGAAAATTCAAGACCCTCTCAAGTAAGTATTCAGCTCGAGTTGAAACTCAAGTTTACGTCGAGTATGAACTCGCTGTGGTCCCACGTGAAAATATTGTTGTTAAACCTCAGATTCATAGGCGGAATTCACACTTAATGGAAACTGGGTAAAAACTACCCAGTTTCCATTACATTTCTGTTACGTACCTGTATGCAGTCTTCTAATGCGTCGTATTGTTCTGGTGGTTCAGTTCTAGAGGCTTCTGTCGCTTCGGCAAACTGGAGCCACTGTTCCAACCTCCACAAGTCGTTGTCTAGTTGCTTCCAGTTGCGTTCCGAACATAGTGGGCATGTTAGACGGCCGGACTCACTTTAAGGGAAGGTTTAAGTCATTAGATAGGTCGGTCAGCTACAATGAATCAGATGATAATGATTCTGGCATAGATGTATAAGAGATAATATGGAGATACCATAATGGTTAACCCAATGAATAGTTTATTGGTAAAAATGGGAGTAAGGAATTGAATATTTTTAGAATGGGTATACTGCAGGAGTCTTTTGTGACAATAATAAGATAGTGATATAATATGGACAAGGATTCAATTATAAATATTGATTCAGAATACTAATTTGAAATTATTCTCAAATAACTATGGACATTTAAATTTTTATTTTCTTAAAGTAATTTGACGACTAGTAAAAAAGAAAGCTTTTTAATTATTTCAACTAAACATACCATCTAAAGTATTTTTGTACCTTAAGGTAGTAATAGAGAGGGTCACATTAATAGATAGTATGTAGGTATATACAAGCAATTTATTATGTAAGTATGCAGTGCAATATTAATGTTGTAAGTGATTTAACATAGATATTGTGCTTAATTCATAGTGCAGTGCGCTAGCTACATGTTGAATAAATTATACATGCAGTACAAATTTCTTGCTATCTTATCTAAGGTATCTATAGAGTGCATCTTATCATACAGGTTTAATATCAATTAAACATCCATAGAAGTATAAACGAAGATCGAAAGTGCATAAAGTGATATTTCATTTTTAAATCTAAAATTATTGTTATCATGCCATACACAATTTGGTAATTGTTAACATTGTAGTAATAACTCCTAATAACAGAATAAACTCAGTTTTGTTTTCCTATTTACTAAAAAAAACTAAATACATACTACAAACTACTCTACATCAACGATTTTTTGGATAGATAACAAGAAACTTGGACACATTATTAGAGAAGCAGTACTCACTGTTCGCACGTAAGCGCGTACGACGCTGAATGGGGCAACCTATAGAACGAGAAAACGCAAGATTTAGAGCATGCCAGGTTAGGAAGCTGTTACACACGGGGCTTTTCGTCTTCTAAGAATTTAAGTACAGAACCACTTAATAAATCGTTACAGAATATAATTTCCTTCTGCGATAAACAAGCAGCCTGAAATTTGTTTGGAGTTTTAGCAGATTCAATTAAGTGTCTTCGTCATACTTTTTAATTTATATATTTTGAGTAAAAATTAAGTTATAAAATGGAATAGCAAAAATTTAATAAACCTTCGGTAAAATTCAAATATTACGACTTATATGTGGATCTTAGATTCAGTCCCAATTTAAAAAATGTTTTACTAAAAAGTGTAGGTGGAAACGTGTTAAAATAGAGAAAAGGTCACCTTCAGTTCAGATTAGGATCGTGCTGAAGTGACATCATTCGCAACATTAACGATACATCTATGAACTGTTGCAATAACAGCTTTATAAAGCCCCATCACCAAAATGCAAACAGTGCTAGTGCTACCATAAAACATTAAACAACAAATTTTGAAATCCAATGATAATAGATATACAAAGAGGATTCATCTCAATAAGGATATTTGGTAATTTAATAAAAATCAACACAACAATTAGTAGTTTATATAATAATTAGTTTAATACTGTTTACTGAGAAGTCTTATATACTGGCGATATATCCATTATCATTGGTTTACTATGAATACAACTTTATTTCAAAGACGAGCATGAACACTTACCGTAAATTGTTGATCTGTAATTCCCGTTTCTTCGCCTGAGCCAGTAAATCTTCGTATCTCAACGACAAGGACTCAACTTCTTTAAGGAGGGCTTCATCCTCTGTCGCATCGCATTCCGTAAGCAGAAGCTCAGAGAGGTGTTTGGCCAACTCTAGAGTTTGACTTGGCTTGGCACCAGCTTTAGCGATTTCTTTGGCGGCCGTCGCCAATTCATCGCTGCTGGCGTTTTCTTTTTGATGTTGAAGTAACGCTGTTCGGAGTGCTTCTAGAGAATCAGAAGTATACTGGACGGCGGATAGCAGTTCAGTTCTATAGGTTTCCTTCGAAGTTAATGTGTCTACTTGAAGCGATGCATCCGTTTCCCACTTAAGTGTATCAACCTAAAAAAGGAAGGAATGTAAGAATAACACGTGCAATACTCGTTCAGTTCATATGTGAATGAGCATTTATTTTAGCAATTAATTCTTACCTGTACAGCAGTATCAACATCACCGATGACGTCTGCTCTTGCAACGTCTAAACGTGTCCGAACATCAGCGTATAACGCCCGGTATTCGGCCACCATGTCTGATACTCCTGATACTGTCGACACTGCGAGCGATAGTCTATCTGCTTCAGCAACGAATGCCTCACACTCACGAAGCTCTTGTTCGACACCCTGTTAGAAAGGTATGATGTTACCAATGTAATAATGTACAAAATAAACAGCTAATAATTATATTATTAATAAGATATTTACTTCTAGCTCTTTAAGAGTGGCAGCTGTATCCAGCGGTGTTGGGGAAAGATGAAGAGCGCGAGTCAGCCGCACATCAGCCTCAGCTAACGCTACCACGGCCTTTCCATGTGCAGCCACAAACTGCCTATGCAAGTCAGCTCCAGCCGCGTCCACTCGTCCACGAAGCTGTTGCCAACGTCTGACGGCTGCACGTAATCTCGCTGCATCATCAGCACCTTCGCCACGAAGCTCAATACCGCGCGCGGATGCCACACGGCTGTACGAATTTTCAAGGCGCTTAATATCATCTTCCAAACAATCCAACTCTTTTATTACAGCCTTAGAAACTCCCTCATCTTCAGGTTCACCGCGCTGTTTTCTTGTTTCAATTTTCTCTACTCTTCGTTCGATTGAGTCAAGTTTCTTTTCCACTTTTGGCAATAACGAGCTTGCCAATTCAGCTGACTTGCGGACTTCTTTTAAGGTGTTTTTACGCTGTTCCGACAAGTCGCATATGTTTTTCCATTTCTTTTCGACAATCTCGAAACCAGTGTGAAGATTGCGTAGATCAAAGTTTCCTTTCAATACATCTGGGTCGTTGAAAACGAGCTGGCATAGATTCAGGGCTTCTCCTACTTCTACGCTCTCGTTTTCTATACTTTTGTGAATATCATCACGCTCTCTGAATTTCTCATCTATGGCTTTAGTTGTAAGATATTCCAAAATAATTGGAGCAGTTAATTTAGACTCGATTCCGTGTAGTTTCATTCTTATTTCTGTAAGCCTTTCTTCTAGTTGTGAAATTGTTTCAAGAAGTTCATTGATTTTAGATATTCTACTTCTACCTGTTTCTTGCACTTTATGCCATCTTTCTTGTACTTCTTTAAGTTGTTTAGAAGAGTTTTTACTGAATGACTTCTCATCCTTCTTCGATAGTTCCACCAGAGTGCTACCAGTTTCCGTAAGCCACTCAAATTCTCGTTCTTTTAGAGATGTTTCAGTCTGAACATCGGATGTTATCCTTCTTATTAAGTCCTGTGGGTCGAGAGCGCTGATTTCACTACCTTGACTAGATGTTTCCAGACGAGATTCCAATGTAATTAGCCATTCCGTAAATCGAGTTAATCTTGTTTCGTAGATGGTGTATATTTCTACACGCTCTTCTAATCTATGAATTATGATAGATAACTGGTGCTCTAAATCGGCTCTTTGCTGTTTAAGCTGCCATAGTTTTTGGTTGACTACCCTAATATCTTGGGGGCTGAGACACTCCTTAAGTTGCTCTTGGATGACACTTAGAGCTTCTATCTGTGTTTCAGTCTTTATGATTTTTGCTCTTAATTCTGTGAATTTGTTAATGGTATTTTTAAGCTGTGGCCGAGATAGTCTTTCTTCATCAGAGTACGCGCTAACTTCATCCTGAGTTTTAGAGTATAATTTTTGAAGTTCGGTGGTCAAAGATTCATATTCCCCAACAAGAGCAAGTATTCGAGATAAGAAATCTCTCCAAGTATCTAGACTGGCCTGCAAGTTATCGACTCTTTTAACAATACCAGAGTATTCTATCCTAACTGAGGCACCATAAGCTTCCTCAGTGAATTCAAGTACTTTCTTAAGATTGACCAAAAGTTGTTCCGCTTGTTTTCTTCCTTCAGGTACTTTGTCAGAGAGATTCTGAATCTTTGATAATATTTTATGTATTCTTTTAATATGGACATATCTAAGTTGTAGTTTTTCCTTTTCCCTTTCCATTTCTTTTAGCCAGCGAAGTAGTTCCGTGTTAACTTCTCTGTAGTCATCCCATGCAGCAATGCGTGTACAAACTTCATCGTGCCTTTCAACTATTCTTGCTAAGGTCTCGTTATGTAAATTTGTCAGGGTGTCAAATTTATCAGCCAAATCTCTATTCTTCATCTCCCTATTTTCATTCATGAGAACAGAGCGTTGTGATGTTAGTAAGTTTCTGTGAACCCTGCATAGTCTTCGGTGTTCTGTTAGGTTCTCGTAATCTGCCGGTACTGATCCAGAGAGGAATGATTGTAAGTCTAGTAGGTATTCATGCCACAGCCGAAGAGCAGTCGCCGCATCTCCAGACCTGACGAGAGCGGTGGACAGTCTGTGGTAGTGAAGGAAGGTATCTCTGAACATCGCCTGCCATAACTCTAATATCCTCACTATCGAATGCTCGTCTGAAACATCGCGGTCTATATCGGGCAGCTCAGCCTTTGCCGGTGCAATGTCAGCTTCTCCCTTACCAAGGGCTATCAAATTGTCACGCAACGCGATTAGTTTGTCCTCAACAATTTCACCATCTTCATGTACCGGAGCCAGATCCTGTAACATACAATTTGTTTGTTTTATCTAAAGTACTATTGGCCTGTCATTATAAAGATAAACGGGTTCAATGTGTCAGCGCAAGTTCGTTACCCTTGCGAATTATTCTAATTTATTGATAGGATCCACTAAGCCCTCGTTTTATGTTCTATACTAATAATTAATGCAATCCATACCCGTTATTCGGACAAAACAAATTCCTTGGGGATATAAACGTAAATGCAGTTGAATTGAACCGTTATCCATTGACAATGCAAGTGTGAATAACACTCGTCAATGCATCCGTTATAAACTAGTGAGGAAGTCGTTTAATGAGGAATGTATGAAAAAGGCAACCGTAAACCTTTTGGAAGAGACCATAATTTTTAGGTAATTAGAAATATTTAATTTATCAAACTAATGTTCTTATTAGTATTGATAATATTTTTGTTACACATTTAGTGTAAAAAAATAAGTACACTAGCTCTATAATTATATTTATTAGATCATCATCATCAGCTCATTATACGTCCCCACTGAGGGACATGAGCCTACCCGTATAGGATGCATAGACCTTCGTCGTCCACGCGGGACCTCACGCACAACCTTTTAATTTTTTCGCAGGCGTGCGCAGGTTTCCTCATGATGCTTTTCTTCACCGTAAGAGCGTCGGATAAACGTACATATAATCAAAAAAAAGAAAATGCATTGGTCGTAGTGGGATTTGAACCTGCACCCTCCAGATCGGAAGGTAACAATCCACACCAATAAGCCACCAACCCTTTCATGAGCCAACGACGCTCTCAATTCATTTATTATTTAATTAACCAACCATTGCGATAACTCAACTTACAGCATCCAAAATAAAATGATTCCTCTTACCTGTCTCATGTCGCAGAACTTCTCCTTAGCGTGTTGTGCCTTAGTTCTGGCGACTTGTCTCGCCTCGCCCAAGTCGGCTAGTGCCTGCACAGCGCCCGCCACGAGCTGTAGCCTCCTGGCCAACGCATCGGCGTCAGCTTGGAGCGCCCGGGATCCAGTTTCTGTAGCCACGCGGGCCGCTAGAGAGCGCAGTTCCGCCACTCTTGACTCTTGCTCTAAACATGCCTGTACGAGGAGAGTCATATTGTAAAATCAATGGTATAATATGGTTGGTGCTATGGATTTTTCATGGTGATCCATTGTTATCAATAAATGGCAAATATAGATATGGATTGATTAACGAATCGTTTTAGACGTTACAAAATAAAGATAACGAATGTTTTTAGACCGGATTGTCCTAAATCCCGTATAACCTATATTTCTACATAACTCTTTTTAAGTATTAATTTAAGAACTCTTTTTAATCTGTGTGTAAATGTCAGATTATTATTTGGACCGTGCTGAGTATGCTATTTATGGATTACTATCTAGTGCATTTATTTTGTTAATTTCTTCTGGAACTAAAAGATTGTAATCTGTCTGCGTACCAAAATTAAATAAACAGTACAGCCTTAAATTACCAAAGCATAACAAAGGCGTCCCTTAATATCTTCGACGCGTGTCCATTCCTAACAAGCAACCTTTTTACGTTTGTCACAGGTGGGGAAGAAATGAAAACTTTATTACTATCCAAGATTAAATTGCAGTGAATATCTAAAAGCGGATGACCGGAATACCTAGCATAGAATAGAGAAAACCTGTTTCCAACAATGGACTGCAATATGTTGAAAATACAGATGCTACCTATGGTAAATGTAGGTACTTAAATATTTATCATACTTTTTTATTTAGCACAAATTGAACACTTTAATAATGCATTACTAAAGCCATAATTATGACTAAATTTTATAAAGACTACCAAGAACATATGTAAACATGCCCTTGGCAAACTTGAGACTAAAATCATACATAAAATCTAATCTTCATACATATTTAAATAACGCAAATGTTGAGTTATAAAACCCAATTGATATTCAGATCACAATCAATACAAGGAACATGACTACTGTGAATTAAAAATGTTGTCTAAACAAAATCATGTCAGAAGTCATGGAAACACAAAAAGTGTTGTAGCTCGTTTCAGAAAAGAAATGTTTTTAAATAGTTTAAACTACGAATCGATTTGTCACTAACTAATAATAGTCGTAATGCTGTATTACAATCATCTAGAAATCTTCCCGGGACTCAAATAGAGCGTGAAGCGTGCACACAGGCAGATTCATGAGAACAACTGTGGAATCCAATCAGAGATATTACGCTTTGAAATCTATGTATGGTGACATCATTGTACGTAGAAGTTGCTTTAATGGTATTATTCCGTTATAGAGGCCGCGCGTAGTTTTTTGGAATAAGGATCTCCCTATTTCTTAAATATAGCCTATGCCGTACAGGTATTGTATAGATTTCCTAATGCGAAAGAATTTTTGAGATTGGTCCAGTGCCTCAATAATGCAAACAAACAAAAAGTAATCGTTTTTTAACAGTTCATATTTTGGGTTCCCAAAACATGATGTCATAATGATTCCAGAGGGTAACCATAATCCGCTTATCTAGTTACCCTTATTAAGATATCAGAAAGATTACATGGCAGTAGCATCAATTTTAATTACTGGACTTCTTAATAATCCTACTATTGTTTTCATTTTGGATTATTGATTATAATTGACATGACAGCACACCATATTTCAAAGACGACAGCGCAATCACTTAACCGGCGCGGTTTCAGCCCAACCCTGTCTAATACTGCCTGCCCTGCTAAAAGGCCAGCTGAAGAGATATCTATCTAGAATACATTAGTTGAACTTTATATTAGTCATCGAGCTATTAAAACAACATGGCGGGATTTCCTTTCAGGCGATAGTTTACATCGCATATTATCGATTCTATTTCTAGCATATTATGTTGAAAGATTAAAGAGCGGGAATGGTCTTACAAACCTTTACATGATTATCAACAAGTAAAAACAACAAATCAGTCGTTATCTCTAAGTAAATCCGTTATAATAATCTTTGGATTCGATTAATTTGTATTTCCTTGATTGCGAATTGTTCAATGTGTTAGAGACTGAATAAACTATAGCCGAATGAAGTATATAGGCGAGCCGATCTATGGTGTCGAGGCAATGATTTCCATCACTCTGATACCACTCATTAAAGGAAAAGATCAAAGATAACCAGAAAATACTTCTCGATGTGGACGGTGTGGACCTTAGTCCAGATTTCGACATGCGCTTTGTCTTTTTTATTTTAATGAGTCACTCATTTCAATATTTTATTCAAGGAAAACACACGTTAATAATTGTAATATTGTTACAGATTTAGATTGAAGACGATATTGGTAATAATTATTTATAAATTGGCCTGGCACTCGCGTAATCGTAGTTAGATGCTACAAAAATAAGTTTTATGAGGCAATCTGTATGCGTGTGATATGTAAACACCTTCGCCTTGTGTACTATGTTTTATATGTCCTATTTAAAAAATTAGGCTACGGAAAAAACAAACTTAGGTAATAAAATACACCGATAGTTTCAATGGAGCCGAAAAGCCAGTCACCTATACAACGAGTAATTCTGAATACTTTAAGTTCAAAAAGAAACATTTATTGTAACGTCAAAAATAGGGCTGCAGATCTCACGAGATTAACATATTGTAAACCATCAACTGATCAACGAAAAACCTTCCGTATAAAAAACAGTCCATAGAATTTATATAGTTTTTCTCGCGATAACATAAGAGTACACGCTCTTGTAGGTACCTAGATGATTTTATGTTTATATTTTTCCTACAAAGCCACATGTTGTGAATACTGAGATGAAACCGACAAACATTTTGATACAAAATTCTCCTTGATTTCTACTTTTGGAGCAGGATATAAAAAATTTTGAAGAACAACGTCCTTGCCAAAGTTTTCTGATAAATAGTAAACAAGAACCTCGGTAACAGGTCCAACTAGTTTACGTGACGAACGCGGGAATATTTATCAATCAGTTTTTAGTTCAAGGCTGACATATCACTCTGAGATTACAAGATAAATGAGTGTAAAAGAAACTAAATAGACTTCAAAACAACAGTACACAGTTTATGCATCTACAGTAAGTCAGTAAAATTAACTTTTTATATTCATTTATTTCCTTGCGAAGTATGAGGAAGCAGCATTAAAAAAGTTGTTTACCTCAGTTTTGCATAATATTTCTATTGCAAATTTTATATTTTATTGTGTGTTATTATATTATTGTTATTAATCCCACATTAGGCGCTCAAATAATTGTACTTCAACTTTTGACTTTAACTACTACGCCAAGACAGTGCAAAAAACATTATTTAAATATTTTAGTACAATAATCTTCAATAGACACATCATCATCGATCTAATTTTAATTGACAATGATCGTTCCAACATGTTCCTACACGGTGCGCGTGCGCAGGCGGATACAGTTTGCGCGCCATTTCCATGACACCACATCCGATACTAGTTGCTATGAGGTAATTCGGTATTTTAATAGTAACATGTAAGGATAATGTGGTTGTAGTTGCAATGACTTTGACCATGTCTAATAAAATTTTCTTTTCATTTACGTAATAAACGTAATTTTATATCGGCGAAATCATGATGAACGATAAATTTAAGTGAAACTTATATTAGTTTATTAATGTTATGAAGCGTAAAATGGTCTGATTTTAAGGCTTATATAAAAAATGGACCTTACATTACCTTTAAGTATATGTCTGATTAAAGTGCTCAATAAATGACGGGCCAAAAATATTATCTTTCTTAAGACTGAATTCATACAGGAAATGCTTTCACTCCTAAAGGATACTGTTGGGTACATCAATAAAGATACGCTTAACATAGCTAGGTACTAATTAAATTATATTTCTGTCACATTTTATTGAACTCTCACGTACCAACTTTCGGTTATTGGACGTGCGTAAAATTAAGCGACACGCGTAATGTAATTATATAAGAAATATTCATACTACTTTGTGATAAAGAAATACATTTTATTTTTCAAATCAATAATGAGTTTGTTGAAAACAATTTTGTTTGTGATGTTACGACACTGGAATTCATAATAAATAGGTATTTTCAATAAATATTCACCTATTATGATCAAATAGCTTGATTTCGAATCTATATACCTATTCAAATAAATAAATAAGAAAATAGTACCATCAGAATACGTCTTATCAAGTTAATGAACATTAATAAGATGAATAAGCGGCAGCTACGGCAGCAGAAAATTCTAAATTCCGAAAATATAAGGATATCGGTAACAAATTTTTGTGCCGGTAGCGATTGAGACCATGGGTCCTTGGGCAAACGAGGCCAAATTATTTTTAAAAGATCTGTCAGTTCGTTTGACTGAGGCTACAGGGTACTCCAGAACCAGCAGCTTCCTTGGTCAAAGAATAAGCATTGCTATTCAGCGCGGGAATGCTGCCAGTGTTTTGGGAACCCTGCTTCGGTCAGACGCACTTTTCGATTTTGTTACATAATATATTTTATATTTAATTTAGTATTTACCTTTTTAATTATGATAAAGCTTAATATCCATGAATATATTCTATAAGATGAATTTAGAATGATTAATAAATAAGTTTAGTATCCTTGTGGCTGGTTACGAACTTACACAGCAATATGAATGGAGACTGTCATAGGTTCTTTTAATAATTTTACCTTATAAAAAATATGAATAAATGCATACCTAACTGCGAAATTTGAGCAACAGATAGTTTATCAAGTAAAACAAATCAATCAATTTACATAAACGAACTGGATTAATAATAAAAATAGTTCAAAGTAAGTTCACTAAAAGCTTAATTGAAGCAATTCGATTCCCATTTAAAGCTAAATGCAACATATCTCTAATATATTCCAGATGCGAGGCACAGCGCTTGTTTTCCATTACTGTCTCGATTAGATAGACAAATTTTCTTTGAAGTTATTTACTGGTATGTTTTATGACTTGGTTGTTTCATTGTTTTCTGATCTGACCATGTACTAATCCGCATTGGTCACGGCTCAATCTCCTCGAAGCTTTGCTGTGCAAGCCTCGGCCCTGCTGTGGGCTGTTGTAGGCTGATTATGGCCATGTACGAATGCTAGGGCACATAAATAATAATATATTTGGTAAACTCGTAACAAAGAAAACAGCATCGGCGGCTCATTGGTGTGGACTGTTGCCTTCCGTTCTGGAGGGCGCAGTTTCAAATTTCGCCACGATCCAATGCCTTTTCGAATTTTCAAAATTATGTGTACGTTACCTGACGCTCTTACGGTGAAGGAAAACACCGTGGATGTCTACGAAGAGTTTCAAAGGTCGTGTACGACTAAGATCTATACACCCTATACGGGTAGATTCGTGCCCATCGGTGGGAAAGTATTATGAGCTGATTATGATGAAGCTCGTAAATGTATAGACCAAGCATAAAAAGACATATTGATTATTTTATAAATTACCATTCACTTTCATTAATTCTTCTTTTTTCTGTTTTTCTGTATGCGACTACTATTCTCTTAAGACTAGTATCCGAATGTGTTTCATCTTTAGGGACACTTCGGACCGTATCTAACTAAACTATTCGTTTTGGTTTAGTTTTTGTTGGCTGGTTGCCAGAATCCTAGTCCTATACTCAACAAGCGTGTAACTTCATGTTGGTTAGGTTATCTTGGGGTCCAGAAGTTACTTTTACCCTATAACTGTAATTGCATATAGAGCCAATATATGCTCTACTCGTATTGTGTCCAGAATCTCGGCGGTTCATAGGTTCAATGATTTTTTTATGTTACAGTATACAGGACGGTCAAGACGCTCACCTGATGGTAAGTGACACGCCTGACTGGTATTCAAGGAGCCCTACAACTGATAGACAGTTATTATCCACCAATGCCGCATTGCGCCCAACAAGAGATAACAAATGATAGATCTTTTATACCCAGTAATTTAACTAGCTACAGTGCCCTCATCCCGAAACACAAAATTGCATAACAATTCTATTTAATGGGACGATATCTGGCACTGTGGTGGTACCTACCTAGGCGACTTCAGTACAGAGTCTACCAACACAATAGATGTACTAACTCGAATTGTGTGTGGAATCCCCGCGGTTAATAGGTTAAATACTTTTCCGATGACCCTTATACGTTGATAAAATACACAAAACCTCTAAGTAGTTTTAAGTTATTATAACTGATATATCTCGGTAAGTTGTAATTAATATCAAATCAATAGGTCAGTAAGTAATCCAATAGGCTAGGTAAATATATACAATGCAAGAGTTGGCGTCGCATCGTCGCATTCAGTGCTTGCAACACCTCAAAGATGCAAGGAATCGTGTAAACAAGCGAGATTCGTGCCTACGTGTACTATCGGCAACAAAATTGTCATAATAGATACTATTACTTTAAATACTAAATAAATATCCACTGACACACGGCGCCATCTACCCTAAACTAAGCTGTAATATGCATACTAAACCACGGATAAACATACTTATATTTTTTTATAAATACACACATTTTATACATAGGAAACACCCAGAGCAATACAAACGGTCATGACTGACTTTTCCTCATGACTTTGATTTAGCCTTTACAGTTTGACATAAGTGTATTTTCAAGAAGAAAGACATTATCAAAGGGGACGAACTGTACGCCACATTAATCGAAGCGAGTAAGAGTCTAATACCCTACCTGGTTTAACAAATTTCTTTTTAATTTTATTCTTAAATGTATTTAAACACTATGCTTTATTTAAGGCACAAACATTTTGCTACTTTTGTTGGTAACTGTACTACAGTTTCAAACTAGGTTATGCGCTTGCTCAGCTCTGTATTGAGACTAAAAATAAACTTTACTCAGCGTTTTATTTAACACATTAGGAAAGTAAATACCTAGCTGTGTTTATTGTACGGCGTTATTTCGGTATTATACTGAACATCGACATTTTAAAAAACCTTTCGTAATAGGATTTATTCCACGTGTAAGTGAAACCAATTAACTCTGACGATATTTTAAAAAATATTTCATATAGTATATACGCTTTAGAGTATCTTGTATGTAATTTAGTTGCATTTACTGTATCAAAACATACCTAATTTATTTAAATACTTGAATAAAAATAAGTACTGCATTCGGTTCCACTAAAACGGCAAATGTTAAGAATGATGTCATCGATCAAAATAAAGTAAGATTCAGATAACACGCTTTGTTTGGAACGGTACAGAAATATTTTAGAAAAAAAAAAGTTTATTCTTTTTGGTTTTACCAGTTCTGTGTATGAGCGTTCCCTTACTTTTGGCGTCCTATTTTGTCTCTTATAGCAGAAATGGTGACTTAGTGATTAAGTTATGATGTGAGTCAACAGAAATAAAGAAATGTGTTAATATTAATTAATCAGTCACTGTTTTCTTCCCGACTGTACTGAACAGTATCTGATTCTCTATTGGTCATTGTTATTGTCCACAAATTTACCTATCGTATATTGTTGGTTTATCCGAGTGGTTTCTTAAATAAATATTTGAAGCGGCAAACACATATTTCGTATATTGATTGTAGTTGAATAATGTGGTAGTGGCATCTATCTTGGCTTTTTGTTTTCTTATTTATTCTTATGAAGATAATTCTATTGAATCTACCAATCAACTGCAGATTTTATTAGGCCATAAACCTTCCTTCATCATCATCATCAGCTGATTATTCGTCCCCATCGAAAGCCACGAGCGGGCCCGTATAGGCCTTAGTCGTCTACGCGAGCCCAGTGCGGATTGGCCGACTTCACACACAACCTTTGAACCACTTCGCTGGCGTGCGCAGGTTTCCTCACGATGTTTTTCTTCACCGTAACGTTAACTTTGTTTATCATATTGTAGTATGTACGAACTTAAACGGAAACGCAATTTCTTATATTTTTTTCCTCAAACCGGCAATAATCAAACTGAAACTTCAAAAATTTTGTATGTGAGTAACACGTTGGAAACTTTGTATAATAATGTCCCAGAATCAACTTGAACATATATAAAAGTAAAACGAAATCATTAAAGTTTTAAAACTTTTCCTTTTACAGGCGTGGTGCGAAGTGAAACATAGAACGCATTATGTTATCGTTGTATTGATTAGGCCACGAAGGCTGTTCAAATGTTTAGTTGTGGTGGTAAATGTGGCAAGGGCGCGGCTTTCGAGCCTACCCTCTATTAAGACGTTTCTTCCATTGTGCACAGACTTAAAAACACTTAGACATGGCTGGTTAGTTAAAAATATAAATAATTCGATTAAATAGGAAAACACTAAAACGTGACTCTATAGTAGAGATGCACGAATATTCGGCAACTATTCGGTATTCGGCCACTTTTTTACACTATTCGGTATTTGGCCGAATATAACAAACTATTCGGCCGAATACCGAATAGTAAATCAGAAAAAAAGAACTAAAAATATGACTGACAAAGATATTTATTTAAGCAACAAATTAACATATTAATGTTTTAAATCTACCAGTGGTAAGTTAAGAGACTTATGAGTGTTATGACTTATGATTAATGAAAACATTTTTTTCGGCATTTATCACGTTTGCGTTTTTCCTAATATATTATTGAATTTATAATCTTAAGTCTAAATCTACCATATTTTGAAACCAACCTATACAAAATGTACGCTGACATCTGTCAGATGTAAAATAACTGTGAACGGACTGTAATCACAGATGAAACAAAACTATCGAGTTGTGATTTGTCACTCGCGGAAAGTACTAAGTGTTGCCGAATATTCGGCGCTTCGGCCAAGAGCCTCGATGTTCGGCCAAATACCTATTGGTGGCATCTCTACTATATAGTGTGAATAAACTTAATAAGAGTTCAATACCACTTTCAGTATTTGAGATAAATTGTGATGAAATATATCGTCGTTATTAAGTTAAATCTTGGACAGTTATAAACATGTAGTTTGTGATTACAAATGATGATGATGAAAATGGTTAGAATAGTTTGTGATCACTGAATTTGAAAACAAAACTAAACGCCCTGTCTTTTCGACTTTTAACACTGCACACAATGGCAAATGTAGGAAAGTGTGCCCTTGAGAAGTTGTTAATTTCTGCACAAGTTAGTTCGTTCGCCCGTGCGCTAATTACTCACTGTACGCGGACGTGTGGCGTGCTAGAAGACGCATATGCGTACAATATGTGAGAGAATCATGCATTTTTTGCGCATAAGTTAACGATCAAATTAATTAAAAATGATTTCTGCCTGTAATACGGTCGTTAAGATAAAGTAAACGATATTATTTGTTTCAATCTGTCAGAGCCATTATGAACTGTAATTATCACCTTTTGTCTGTGATCGTCACGTTTATGAATTGGGTATTTCAAATTTGGAAGGGCCATGCTTGGGCACAACTGGGATGGACTCGACCAGAGTGCTTCGCTGATATATTGTGCCTTATAATGTTTATGATCTACTATGATCTAACATTTTTCTCTTTTACTTTTAGGTTAAAGTGTTGTTATATCATCGGCATTAATTGTATATTTGCACGCCTATACAATCCCTGATAATAGAAATTGATACTAATTTATTTAATTAATTAATTATGTTTGCAAATAAATATCCACATTCATACAGCGCCATCTAGTCCCAAGTTAAGCGTGAAGCCTGTATTATAGGTACTAAATAACATAATTCCTTTTTTTTGTAAATACATACATATTATACATGGAAAACACCCAGACCATTACAAACAGTCATGTTAATGCACACAAATGTTTGTACTGCCCGGGGATTGAACCCGGACCCCTAGGCGTTGCAGTCGACCTCTCAACCGCAACACCAGTGGGTCGTCAAATAACCAAAAAAAAATTCAAATCAAATAAAAAAAAAAGTTTTTATTTGATTTGAATGACTTGGGTGATATTTAAAGCATATTTTTATCAAAAATATGTTCTGCGAAGAAAAAAAAACATTCATCAGTATCACAAATAACCCATTCACTATTGTGGAACCTTGTTTATTGAAATATTTATTAACTTTTCTATATCTGCGGTAAGCCCCAATGAATGCGATTAACCCCACACTCGCGGGTGCAAATAATAATTGTTGTTAGCGTTTAGTTTGCTGCATTTGGCTCCATTATAAAATCATATACTTGGAAGTTTCGGTATAAATGTTTATTTACAAATGACATGACATTTTTGGTATTAATTTGTTTGTTGTTTAGTATTGAACCAAATCGTTAATGTAATGACTTAGGGTAAATGGTTATCCATACGAAGAATATTAATGCGAATGTAACTCTGTCTGTCTGTTTATTACGCTTTGACGCCAAAGCGTAACAAACAAACAGACAAAGCTTTTTGAAACAAAACATTTTGGATATGAGTCAGGATTACAAAAATATTTATTAGAATAATCGATACTAGTGTAAACATAAAACATTCGTCTATTACGAAAATATTGAGGTGATTTTCTGAATAGCAATACATATTGACAATCAGAAAAAAATGCTTTATTTACATAGGTAAAATAAACGTTAGTAATTTCGGCTAATAACATTACTTATAAGATGAGATTGTTGGCAGAATTTAAGTTTCTTGCAGCTGGAGCCGCAATGCTAATTAAAGAAATACACACTGACGACTTTGACATTTACATTTGACGACCCATCTTATATAATGGTTCTTAGGGCAGTACAAAAAATTGAATATTTGTGTCCATGAACATGTCTGTTTGTATTGGTCTGGGTGTTTTCTATGTATAATATGTACATATTATACATAGAAAAATACGTACGTATTTACAAAAAAATAAAGTTACACAGTATGTTTATCCGTTGTTTAGTATTCATATTACAGGCTAATGCTTAGTTTGGGGCTAGATTGCGCTGTGTAACGTCTGTAGATATTTATTTATTTACATTAGTGCACTTTCAGAGATGTTTTTTTTATTATGGCAATTATGTATTTTATTGCCAGTAAGATACTGTCTATTTTTGCATGTTGCTTTAGCACGATGGGTTTGTCTACTAATGGTTGCATTTCTAAAACAAAGGTTTGGCCTTGTCTTTAAGGAAAATTATTGCCACCTAAATGGTGAGAAACGAGTTCACTAATCTTGAAAGATAATTATGTATATTATTCACTTAGTGCTTTAGTTATAGTGCCTCTAGACTTGAGTGATGTAATTAAAATTAATTTGTCAGAAGTTTCAAGTCTTGACTTAATTTTATTTGTTTATATGATAAAATGTATAATGTATTAATTGATAACGGTTTGTTATAAAATTGAAAATAGAAATACAATATTTCCACTCCTGTATTTTTTCTTATTAATGAAACATCATTAAAATAGATCGTACAAAGTTTCTGTTGTAGTTTAACCAAACACAGTTTACGAAACAAACTTTAAAGATCTTACATTGGCGCCTAGATGTTGCTGACGCTAAGTTTAGGTCGATTTTTGCACATTTTAATAATTTTATAATTAATTATATGCAAATAAATCCTTTTATAATTATTATATAATATTATACGATACTTTGGTATTTTAAATGTATTTTTATTGTATTTTTTGTATTCTTTTTGACGTTCATAAGTGCTTTTTGTAAGCCTAATCTGAATAAATGAATTTTGAATTTGAATATTATATAAAATGTAGACATAGCTGTAATTTGCCATTTCTTTTCATATATTACAGAAAATTATTTATGCTTCCCACAAACATTACTTGCCACTTGTTTTTCTATATTTGACGTGGATTCAAAGGTCATAATTGACAAATTATAAATATTAATTTACTTCTTCATTTAAATACTTTATAGCAGAGATAGTACATGTGCTGTACAATTATTATTATTTTCGAATACCCACGCAAGTTTTTATTTACAGATCCGGATTATGATAATCACTCACCTTCTGAAGTGACATTGTGATAACAGCTAGATCGTCATCTGACACATATTTCTTATCACAAAAACAAAACTTCCAGTCGTTTTCGACGGCACTTCAATATCAGCAACACACATCCATACTAAATTAACTGATGACTTCACACTATTTAATTAAAACTTCATTCTAAATAACATTAATAGCTTATCGTTAGCCGATAAAAATAATTAAATAAATTAACAATAAAACAACGTAGGTAGATACGTTTGGTGTTGGTGCAGCAAAGTTCGCAACTGCCCGGCGGAGCTTTCGAATTCAATTTGGTCTGAATGCGGTTCAAAATTTTCATTTGGGCCATCAACACGTCATGGTATCGCTCCAAGGTCGCGGCATTGTATGCAATTCGCTTTTATCGCTTTAATAATCAACTGAAATTATGCATACGGTTTAACTTGTGCATAGTTTAGTGATGTCACACGCGCTCGCTTTTCCGAGCGACTGTACTATGTGTTTTTGCGCGAATCGCGTTTGTAAAATTTTCGTTGTACACAAGCGCTTTTCCGAGTAACTTTACTATATTGCGCGAATCGCGTTCGAGTGTTTCGTTGTATTCGAGTCGGTTTCGTATTTGTTCGTGTTGGTGCGACGCGTCCTCGCGGCGGGAGGACCGCGGCTAAACTGGCCGTCCGCGTTATCAATAACGTTATCAGTTCAATGCGTAGTGCGAATGGATTGTGTTTAACATTGAATTTCATTAATGATTTCGGCCCGCGCCAATTGATTGAGCGAATTTCTTTTGCAGTATACTGAAAAGCAAACTTTTGGCAACCGACAAGGTGTATCGAGAAGCGATCTAAGTACTACAGGTTCGATACCCGTGCAGTACAAACATAGTGTTCTTGAACATGTGTTTGTCTACTCGTACGTTAAATATATGTGTTTAGAGACACTATGTCCGTTGTTATTTTTCTATAATACAAAGTCCTTGCTTAAATTCGGGGTTAGATGTTGCTGTCCAAATGATCATCATCAGCATCCTATAGCAGCAGTTTGGTCTTTACCTAATTTAGTAAAATATCTTTGATTATTTATTGACCAACTATCAATTATTATTCCTTCTCATTATTTTATCTTTTAGAAAAAATATTGTACTTAATTTTGGATAATCTGCAATCTGTGTGTTTAGTAGAATTAGATATAATTATGATATAAAAATAATATTTTATAGAGTGATTATCTTTAAAACAGAGCTATTAGATAGCAAACAACGATATCATTAAATCGATTATACTTTGTGTCAGAGGTAATAAGTAGATATCTCCTTACTGAAGTGGGATAATTACATTCACGGGTCCATGTCCAATGAGGACTTCTACAATTATTCCATCACGGAGTTTACAAGACTGACTGATATAGCAAGCAAATTTAAATCAAATTAATTCACGAAAAACAGTAATACGAATCGAAAAAAGCTATTGTTTGCCATAGTTTATCCATTCGCCTATAGTTTTGAAGGCTCTACTAATATTTAACATTTCATTTGATCGAAATTTTCGTTCGGTTCGTAACGTTGATAGATTTTCGGTATTTCGCCATAGCTATAGGCGTCGGCGATCGCTGAATCACTAAAATTTTAAATGTTCGTTGTAAAATTTACAATGCAAAATTTGTTATTATAATATATTAAAATATATTATGTGTGAAAAATTAAAATTTACTTTTGTTCTGCCGGTGACAGTACCTATATGAGCAGATAAATCACTCGTTCGGAAAATCATAGTGTGTATCTACTAAGTATCCGCTCGAAGGTAGCACGCGCGTAGACAATAGATTCATGTATTGTGTGGTGTGAGTTTCGACCCGTGCATCGTACTACCGCGTATAGTACCTACATAATAAAAGGTAAGTACTGTTTCGATATATGTAAAACAACCTCGATAGAGCAATAGCTGAAATGTATAAAGTTCCGCGTTAGATTACCGGTGGCGGGAAAAATCGTTAGAACTATACCTACTAGGCCTTGTGTTCAGAAGACGAATGCAAATTCCTTGTATAGTACTTGGGTTTATTTGTCTAGTTGGATAATGAATAGGATAACGTCATAACAACTTGGCATATTCCAAAGTCACTTGCAAGTATGTCATCTCTTAATAACGGTCCAGTCTCTAGTGATCCACCACCACGCACTGGCCAGTGCGGCGGGTTACTGTCCTTTTTATCTTCAAGCTATTGCAGTCTACTGCTGGATACCAGGTCTACTCATTCTGCTCCAGTTACTCCGGTTCTCATTTATACTGTGGAAAGGCTAGCCTTCATCAGCAACCTTCTGCAAGCAGTTCGTCTATCGGGCCGGAGGGCGTCCTTCGCAACGCTTCCCAAGACACGGTCTTCACTCCAGAACTCGTCTGCTCCAACAGCCATCGGTTCTGCGACATACGTGACCAGCCTACTGCCACTCAATTGCTGATCGAGCGATGTCGGTAACTTAAGTTCTCTCAATATAATCATTTCTGATGAGAGAAACCTCTATTGCCCGGACTTTCGAGTTAAAGCATTGCGGAATCGTTGACATGGGGACTTAACTACTCAAATGCCGCACAGTCCAAAGTTACGGTCCTAAGCCCTTACAATTTTATTATGAAAATCATTGGGAGAGGTCGTGTCCGTTGGAGTTTATTATTGCAGGCATTACCGACACACAAGGAGTGTCAAAATAGCGTTATGTGCATAGATATAGCTATTTCATTTGATTTGTTGTTTAAACATAGACCGTTTGACCATGCGGTCATTGCGCCCGTTAGTTAGCTGTTATGCTAAACAATTTCATATGTAAACTTTAGAGTTTGCGATTTGGAAGACATTTTACCTACCTGGCAAAGTAAGGAGCTAAATAACAAGTGGCTCTTAATTATCCCTTCACAGCTGTGACGTGCACTCCATATATGCAAATAAGCAGTGCATACCCTGTGCGTCCAGACTACCCGGAAAATCGCCAACATATTCCCTCATTTTCCTTTACAGATTTAAGACCGTAGCAGGATCTGCTGTCATCAGAAGCACACAATGACAAGAATATAAATTACGATTACTGTCACTGTGCACACCCTACTCATAATCTCTGTGCACGTCACTGCTTCACAGTAATAAGTAAGATCCGATTAAACTAAGTTGAATGGTTCGATAACACTATTCTCCACAAAATTATAGGCTATCTTTACGAATATGTCGCCTTGATATAATACGAACAGAAGGTATGCTTATACAAGTTAGTACCTGCCTACATCAATAAGTCCATTGCACCTCTATCCACCTAATAAGTAGTTATGAGTCATAAGCACCAGCTTATTTGGAGACTCGCAACCATACACGATCCAACGCGATGAGTTTTGTTAATTTGGTCAGCCTCACCAAGGTCGGTGCACTCTTACCGACAAAAAATATTAACATAATTTGGGCAAGTTATAATTTTGGCTGAAGACAATTGAAGCTCAGAAGAAACAACCTAAACCAGGATGTTACAGTCTTTAGCAGGCTTGCTGGGAATTTCGGGACTGTCCCAGAAATATTGTATGTATTTAGTGCTTTACTGTTTCCTAATCACTTTAACTTTCTAATAGTGTTTAAATTTCAAAGCTGTAGTGTGTCTTTTACAATTATTGGATGGAATGTTGTTGGCGTATCTTTTAATAAATGTGTAACGCGTCATCATTATCATCCTCAGATCATTAAACGTCTCCTCCGCAGGGGACGTGCCTACCCGTAAAGGGTGTATAGGCCTTAGTCGTCCACGCAGCTCAGTGCGGTTTGGCCGACTCACGCTTAACCTTTGAATCTCTTCGCTATAGATATTATCCTTCGTCCATGCTGCACTGCGCCCGACACCCGAGACAATATATTTTAGGTCTCTCATAACCGGTAATTTCACTAGCTACAGTGCTTTCATCCCGAAACACAAAAGCATATCACTGTTACACGGGACGATATCTGGCACTGCGGTGGTACTTTCCTAGACCACATAGTATCGAGTCTACCACCTAGTGAACCTACCATCCATTATTTAACTTAACCGCGTTAAGGTGAGTATTGATCGAAAATTAACATTTTGGCGTCACCGTTTCACCAATTTGGTCTCGAAAGCCTGTTTTTTTATTGCAAATTAGAACAATGATATGCAAATACAATATATTGAATAATAAATTTGCATTGATAGAGATAAACATTCTGTTTTGTCGGGAATTCAATTTAGAATACTTCGTTAAAATATAAGAGTACGTTACGCCACAATGTCTAAATAAACCAACGACCAGATGATATATAAACCTTCTTGTAGTAAATACTGCTACTATGTACTGCTAAATTATACAATCCGGTACCAACATATAGTTAGTTATATACAGCTCTAATCTGTTACAATTTCAGATATTTGTAATCACGCATTACCCCAAAGTCTAAGGTTATAGTGTTAATATTGAGAAGCTATTCGGAATTTGATCTCTCTCTCTCTCTCTCTTCAACCTATCGCAGTCCACAGCTGGACATAGGTCTCCCCCATTTTGCGCCAGATATCCCGGTCCTCCACTTTTCTCTTCCAGCTTCCACCAGCGACCGGACCGGCGATATGTCGGTAACTTTAGTTTTTTACCTCTTATTAAATAACGTTCAATACGGCGCTTTCAAAAAAATTTTTTATTCAACTGTTAAAGCGCCTCACGGAAAATATTAGCAACAAAACACACCGCGGTGATTACCGTATCGTATTCGTTACGGTAAATTTTAACGGTGGAAATTGATAATAATAAATCAAAAACATTTTATAAGCTGACCTTGACCTACTATCATTTTATGTCATATAAATATAGCATCATATATTTCACCTATCATCATCATCATCATCATTTTATAAGCTTAAAAATGACCTACTATCATTTTATGTCATATAAATATAGCATCATATATTTCACCTATAGTTGTTAAAAACAAGCAAATGTCACGCCGCAATGGATAGTCCCTTACGGGGAAACACTCAAATTTATTCAAACACAAAATATTAACAAAAAAAGAATGAATAAATGAGAAATATATAACTATCAATATGTTTGGTCGTAACGTTTTTCAATAATTATTAGTTAATTGTCAAAAATGGTATTTAAATGTGATTTTCCATCCCTCCTTTATGCCTAGCATAGAATGGAGGAATACCATTTGCAGTAGAATTTCAGTTGCAACATTGCTGACGCAATTAAGACTTATAATTATTTTGACATACCTGTGCGGTGATTGGGGCATCACCCGGTCGCAGGGCATGTAGCCTTCCCTCTTGGAACTCGGCGAACGCCCGCACAGCGGCCGCGGCGTCGCGGTATCGCTTCCAGAGGTCTACCGCTTTGTGGTATCTATGAAAAAAATAGCGTGGCTCTTAGACATAAATATCCACTGACATAAAAGCGACTCTTAGCCGCTAACCTAGAACGAGACTCAAGCAATGATGTAAAAAAAGTATAGATTCGTGATATGCTCACAAAACAATCGAAAAAAGTGTTCCGAATGCAGTGACAGTACACATACACATATTTCGAATTTCGAACACATTTACCTAAACAAAAGAGTACAAACTGTACTCTCTTCGGCGGTTCGTTTTTGAGGCACGGATGGCATATCTATCTTTATATATACAGAATATCATTGGACTCAAGCGTTGAAATTTACATAAATAGCATAAGAATGGGATGCCGCTATTTATCGTATATAGCGCTATCCTTTTGTAACTCAATTTAGGTATAACTAACGTTAAGCCTCGTTCTAGAATACGGGCCCTAACACCTATCTTTAAGAATGTTTATGTCTAAACATAAANGACGAGCGTTCAGACGAGCGACATTTTCACAGGAATAGTCTTATATTTGTTTATTACGCTTACGCCTTTAGGTTTGAATGCCGATAAGTCAAACAAATAAGTCACAAAAATTATAATAATCTTCAGTAAAAATAAGTTCAAAAGTTTAGCCACGTTTCAATGAAAATATTATACTTCTTTTAAAGTTTATTGTCATTGATTGACATTAATAATTAAAGATGGCGGATACTAAATTGTCAATGATGTTCAGATCTATGGATTATCTGCGATGGTCTTTGGTGGTTACAATAACTGATGTCCACTAATGATTTTTAATACTTATCGTTTCTCGTACAATTATCTTGATCCTGTAAAGACCGCCTTGGCCCACTACGTTGCGTTTATGATATGTTGTCTGCTACTAGAATAGTCAATTACTTTAGTATTTTCTTTTTTGCAATAAATAACATATAAACTATCCACTGACATTCATATAATACCATCATCATCATCAGCTCATTAAACGTCCCCACCGAGGGGCACGAGCCTACCCGTATAGGGTGATTAGGCCTTAGTCGTCCACGCGAGCCCAGTGCGGATTGGACGACTTCACACACAACCTTCGAATCTCTTCGCAGGCGTGCATGAAGGTTTCCTCACGATGTTTTCCTTCACCGTAAGAGCGTCGGATAACGTACAACTATTTTCGCAAATTCGAAAATACAATGGTACGTGTCGGGATTTGAACCTCAGCCCTCCCTGGAGGAAGGCGACAGTCCACACCACTGAGCCACCGACGCTCTTCCATCTAGGCCTAAACTTAACATTAGCCTCGTTGACTCTCGTTTAGTGTTCTTTATTTATTTGTAAGTGTTTACCTCACCTGATGGTAAGTGATACGCGTGAGTACAGAGCGGCATTGAAGGAGACCAACGACTCATAGACAGTTATTATCGTTCACCAATACTGCACAGGGCCTATCACCCGAGACAGCAGATGTTAGGTCTCTCATACCCGGTAATTTCACTAACTACCGTGCCCTCATCGCGAAACACAAAGTGCATATTACTCCTGTGCATATATGTGTAAATTATTGGATAAACATACTTTTTTGTAAACACATACATATTATGCATGGAAAACACACAGACCAATACGAACAGACATGTTCATGCACACAAATGCTTGTGCTGCCCGGGGATCAAACCCTTGGAACACCAAACAACATGTACAACATGTAGCCGACGTCTCAACCATTACACCAAATGGGACGTCGTTATATTTTTATCTTTTGTGCTTATAAGCAAATAAATGTTTATGTTTCTACATATCTTTCCTATAATCTAAAAAGCTACTACTTCTTTTACCTTTAACATCATCATCAACTGTATAGGCCTTAGTCGTCCACGCGGGCTCAGTGCCGATTGGCTGACTTCACGCACAACTTTTGAATCTCCTCGTAGGCGTGTGTAGGTTTTCCTTCACTGTGAGAGCGTCGGATAAATTTTCATATAATTCCTGAAATTGGAAAATATATTTTTACGTGGGTGGGTTTTGAACTTGCAGCCTCTAGATCGGAAGACACCATCGCTCCAATGGGCCACCGACGCTCTTAGTATTTCCTTGTAGGGAGTAAAACAGTCATAATGTCGCTCGTGTGTAGGACTTCAAGATTTGAGGGTCCAATCATTGAGATTAATTCTCAGAACAGGGAAGAGCAATTAGTCTTTATCCATCCACCCATGTCACCGAGACAATTAACGGATGTCAAAATGATTCACGGCTAAACAGAGCAGCAGTTTTCAAATATTAAATGACATAAATGAGCGTCTTTTGTTTTAGTGTTGGCTTAGTTATAGCTAAGTATGATTTCATTCCGCGTACTTCGCTATTGTGGAATGACCTACCAGCAGCGGTATTTCCTGACAAATATGATATAGGAACCTTCAATAAAAGAGCGTATTCCTTCCTTAAAGGTAACAAAGGTTCATGGGCGGAGTTGAACTCTTTCCATCAGGCGTCTCTCTTGCTCGATTGCTCCCTATAACATAAAAAAAAAGCTTTTTTACAAGAAATAAAGTATATTCAGTTCTGTGAAGAATTAAGCACCATCTTATTATTATTTCTCAAGTATCTATGAGGTCCTGTTCCCGAACTGGTTTAACTGTATTTCAGGGTACAGTGTCTTCCCAACAACATTCTTGATTTAGTCAGTACATAATGGTAAAGTGTTTTTAATAAAGAATCAAAAGAAAACAATGAATATTATTTTATTTAATCTATTGTTGGAAATATATAATTAACAACTTTGATATTCGTATCAGCGTATTCATATCACTATTATAACCGAAAATAAAATAATATAATAAATAAATAAATATCCACTGACATTCACACAGCGCGATCTAGTCCCAAGTTAAGCGTGAAGCCTGTATTATGGGTACTAAACAACGGATATATATACATATATACATTTTTTTTGTAAATACATACATAAAAAACACCCAGACCATTACAAACAGACATGTTCATGCACACAAATGTTTGTACTGCCCGGGGATCGAACCCGGAATCTTTGGTGTTGCAGCCGACCACTCAACCGCAACACCAAATGGGTCGTCAAAATAAATGAGCCCATTTTTCATTAAACGAACAGATGCTCTATTTCTATCCTTAGCATCCATTATTGTTGTGAGAGCATTTATGTATCCTATTCAACCTATCGCAGTCCACTGCTGGACATAGGTCTCCCCTATAACTCATGATAATATGTTTGCATACTGAAAACAGTATTCGTACACTTTATTTTTGACCAATAATTAAAAGTATAATTTTTCAAACACTATAGTTAGTTCTTCTTTGGTGTACGTCATTTTAAGTGTCACTTCGAAACCCAAATATATCATTTTTATTTTCGAATAAATACAGCTACTGTCATCTTTATCGCCAACGCAATTTCAATCTTATTAATAAATTAAAAAAAAAACAATGTGGGCAACCGAAAATCCCTTAAAATGTCTTCGTACTTCGACTTATCCTCATTATCCAAACCAAAAAGTAAAAATAAATAAAATCTTAAGGTTCCTGACTAAATATATCCTCAATTTCCACATGCAATTATCCCCGGCTTATTGTCATAACGCTAAATGTAGGATCTTCAAAATCCCTAGTCAGGGAGACGCGCGTCCAATTCCTTAAAATGGAACAGGTTACCGTCGCCATTATTCCTTCGTAACGGAGATTTTTGATAACGATGCCGGAATTAGGGTCCATGACGCGACTCTCTTGCCGCGAATTAGATTGATGCGTTTAAAAAGATCCCCTGAAACGGAACGTGTTTTTGCCGCTTAGGTTAGCTTTTTTATGATTGATTAAAACGTGTGTAGTTATAATGGTAGTTATTTTTAGACGGCCGTCTGGTGAAATATTGGGGTTATGATATACTAAAAAATAGCAAGTTTGCAGGATTTTTGGCAATATTTATTTTGAAAATAAGTTGTACCTTGTCACGTGTCAAATGATTATATAAAGGTTTTATTAGGGTTATGTGATTTAAATTGACTTGGGTGGCAAGTCGTTACGTAAAAGATTTTTTTATGTTATAAGTGTACCAGACGGTCAAGACGCTCACCTAATGGTAAGTGATACGCCTAACCATGACAGAGTGGCATTAAAGGAGACCAAGAACTGATAGACAGTTATTATCCTCCATCAATACCGCACTGTGCCTGACACCCGAGACGACAGATGTTAGGTCTCATATACCCGGTAATTTCACTAGCTACAGTGCCCTCATCCCGAAACACAAAAGTGCATAACTTTCCTGTTTCACGGTACGACATCTGGCACTGCGGTGGTACCTACCTAGACGAATCAGTATCAAGTCTACCTACCAAGATACCTAGTTCATGACTATAGAATAGCATCGCTACTTCTATCCATGCTAATATTTGTGCTGCCCGGGGATTGAACCCGGAACCCTTAGTGTAGTAGCCGACGTCTCAGACAGTATAAAATGTTTTTTGTGACTTGCATTATGTCGCACTGATATGAAATCTATTTTTGAGGTGAGAACAATAAACAATAATATATGTTATTATAAATATATAAATGACCAATTATTTCTCACTTATTCGAGCTTTGGCTTAATTATCAAGGAAAGGTCGCCTACCTCGCCTACCCTTACGTGAACGGATTACTAATTCATTACCAACATAATAAAGGTAAAGGAATTTCCAGGAAATCCTTTAAGCACCGTCGAGTACCAGGTATCCTAAGATATTGACTTTAAAACTTGAATTAGCTCGCTAAGCCGGCGTCAGTGGAAAAATTTAAAGTTAAATTGCTCTCACAGAAGTTGCTAGTTGCTGCCTCGCAGGGAACACTTAGTAGCCTTTGATGCGCTTCTTGTTTGTATTGATCCGGCTTATTAAAGCCTTGTAAAGTGACTTAGAATTAAGCATCTTATTGAAAACTCCATATTGAGCGAGGAGCTTATAGCTAGGGTACTAATCATACGATGAAATACATACAATACATACAAATTGGCTGTTTTCTATGTATAATGTGTATGTATTTACAAAAAAGTATGTTTATCAGTTGTTTAGTATTCGTAATACAAGCTTTACGCTTAACTTGTGTCTAGATGACGCTATGTGAATGTAAGAGTAGATTCATTTTATTTAATTATACATAGGAGACACTTAAACCAATACAAACATTTTCATGCAAACGCATGTTTGTATTTCCCGGGGATTGAACCCCAAACCCTTGTTAAGATAGACAACATTTTAAGTATTTAAACACTAAGGTCAAATTACTAGAAGCGACAGCTGATCGTGTCCTCTAAAGAACGGAATAACCTTTATTTGCTGTCAATCAGTTCATTCAACCCTGTTAAATCCTAACCAAATTGAGAAAATTAGCACAAATTTATTTTTACTATGTCGTTGTTATTATTATTTATTTATCATCTACAGACAGATATTTTGACCGCCATCTCACATGGTAAGTATGGCCGAAGATAGCTCATGCCTGTCTTAAACAGCTTATTCAGTCTTGCCTTAAAGAAGGCCCGGTTGTAACGCTCGGAGAACACAACGAATTCTATTCTTGTACTTTCATTCTTCCATTCATACGTTCGATTATCGAATATATTTGCCTTCCGATTTGTAACTCTTATAAATAATTAGTTTGGTTGTATAGGCACACGGCTATAAAATAGGAAAACTTAGGTACACTTATGCTTATTAGAGGACAGTAAAATATAAAGGGAGCATCCAACATTTTTTTTTATTATTATCAATGGGTTTACGTTTGGCCTCAGTCTCGCCTGATGGTAAGCGATGACGAGGCCTATGATGGTACACGTTTACCAAGAAAATGCCTATTCACTCTGGCCTTGAATACACTGAGGTTATAAGCCTCTGGAAACACAAAAGCAGGAAGAGCGTTCCACTCCGAACTGTGCGAACCAAAAAAGACGCAGCGAACCGCTTAGTGCGAATTGCCGGAAAGACAACCACATGGGGATGAAAGGACTTCCGGCGTCTTGTGGTCCTGCGGTAAAATGTGGGGGGCGTATCAAGCTGTGAAGTGCCTGCGCACACTCTTCAAAATACACATATCCAATCGCTTCTTCAATGAATAAATAGATTCAACATTTGGCAGTTACAATTTCAAATGCGGCGTACACTCCCAAAGGTATTGAGTGGATTGACGGTGTAAATTGCAAAGCGCTCATTCCGTGGGCAGTGAGTTCGATTCCCGCCGTTGAATAGGCAGTGCGTGCCGACTGTCCCTTGGGAGCTCTAAACTTGATTGGCTGGCTCGCTTCCATTTTGTGTCAGAGCGGAATCATTCCTGTATTTTCGACTGACTAACCAAATTTAATCTTATATAACACCTTTGAGCGGCGCTGGCTCAATGATGGACTGTAGCCTTCCGATCTGGAGGTTGCAGGTTCAATTCCGCTACGTACCAATATCTTTTTGAATTTTCTAAATTTATGTACGTTTATCCGACGCTCTTACGGTGAAGGAAAAAATCGTGGGGAAACCTTCGCATGCCTACGAAGAAACAAAAAGGTCGTGTGTGAAGTCGGCCAACCCACATGGACGACTAAGGCCAATACACTATACGGTAGGCTCGTGCCCCTCGGTGGGGACATGTAATAAGCTGATAATGATGATTACACCTTAAGTGGTAAATAACAATTAATTCGGCTTGTTTTTTTATCTAGTAATCTATTGAAACACAAAGCAGCCTAATATTTGGTTAGCGATGAAGTTGACTAAGATGTGTAATGCTGATTCCTTACTGACCCTAAAATTCGTATCAAACTGCAGACTAATGAATCATTTGGTGTAAACATCCTTATTTTAATTCACAGTATAAATGTCAAAGACAATGACGCACTCATTAAGAGTACAATAACCTCATGTTTCTTCGTATAATTATAGATAACCACATTAATATATAGAAGATAAAAATAAAAAAACAGTTGATGTAAAATGTTGCCAAGACCACATAAGGTATGCCTTGTGAAAAAGTTATCAGATCTCATGTAGAACCAAGCTTTTGAATCTACACGGCCTAGTTCTACCGATCCTAACTTCAACAAATTTTATATATTAGTCAATACGTACGGCTTAGCCGTTTCGTTACCGTTGTGGAGGTGACGCGAATATTGAGTTTCTGATCTAATGGAAGAAACATAGATAAGATTTAAAACAATGATATATACTCTCGCGTGCAAGTAAATCGACTCAAGCCTCAAGTGCGCATAAAAAGTGATATAACTAAAAAATGACTTATTTTACCTCTATATAATGTTTTACATAATTAAAGCCTAGTAATTAGGCTTTCAAATGGTAGCATAATATCAGTAATTTAAATAAACACTTGTACTTAGAATGCAACTGAACGCAACCTCCCGTAAACTGCTCTGCGCTCTATTCACAACTTGCGCGACACAACCCCCTATAAAACCCCCTGTAATCGTTTTATTCTTATCAGTCGCTCATTAGACGTTGACCTGAACACATCTCTGCAAATTAAAGCCGTCATTTGAAGAAAATTATGGATACAACACCTGAAGAAGCCGCTCAAGTCGTTGCCCTGTTGCAAGAAGGGTTGAACCAGCGAGAAGTCGCTCGTCGTTTGAATATGAGTTAGTCCGCTGTCTCGAGAGTATACAGAAGGTTTCAAGAGACTGATGTCTTCACTCGGAGGCCTAATATCAGCCGACGCTGGTGCACCTCGGAGCGTGACGACCGGTTTTTGGTCTCGACCTCTCTCCGAAATCGACACCTTACCGGCGTAGATGTGCAGTAGTAGCTACGTCAAGTTCGCGGGGTGACTGTCAGTCAGTGGACAGTTAGAAGAAGGTTGAAAGAAGCTAACCTTACTCCGAAAAGACCCGCTACAGGCCCGAAGTTGACCACAGCTCATCGTCAAGCACGCCTTCACTTTGCTCGAGAACATTTGGATTGGTGCATAGAGCAATGGCAGTCAGTCCTGTTCACAGATGAGACAAGGATGTGTCTCCATGGCAGCGACAGGAGAGGTCGGGTATACCGTCGTCCCGGTGAACGGTTTTCACAGTGCTGCTTTGTGGAAACCGTTGCATATGGTGGCGGATCTTGCATGATGTGGGCTGGAATTTCCTTAGAAGGCAAAACGGACCTTGTTTTCGTTCCTGGGTGAGGCCGGGGAGGTCTGACCAGTGATCGTTACATTGAAAATGTTCTACTGGATCAAGTTGTCCCTTATCAAGGCTTTATTGGGGAAAATTTCATCTTGATGCATGACAATGCCCGATGTCACACTGCTCGGGCCACACGTGATTTCCTGAACGAAGTTGGAATTCACACTATGCATTGGCCAGCATTGAGCACATATGGGACGAGCTCAAAAGGAAAGTTAGAGCGAGGAATCCAGCTCCGACAAACATCAATGAGCTCAAGACTGCGTTGGTAGAAGAGTGGGGTCGAATACCACAATCATCCATTAAAAAGTTGATAAGGTCGATGAAGAATCGCATGAGAGCAGTGATCAGAGCTAGAGGAGGGAATACCAAATATTGACACGAATATTTTTTTTATCTTACGCACATTTTGTTTCATTTAAACACAATAACCCCATACTGTGAAATTGTATGAATTTTCAACATTTTTTACATTATCATTAGCATTAACCTTTTTTACTAAACTACTGAATCGATTTTCATGCAACTTACACCATTTTAAAGCTCAATTACTAGGCTTTAATTATGTAAAACATTATATACAGGTATAATAAGGCGTGTGAAGTCGTCCAATCCGCACTGGGCCCGCGTGGACGGCTAAGGCCTAATCACCCTATACGGGTAGGCTCGTGCCCCTCGGTGGGGACGTTTAATGAGCTGATGATGATGATATATATATAAAGATAGATACGCCACCATTGCCCCAAAAACGAACCGTCAAAGAGAATACAGTTTGTAGTCTTTTGTTCAGGTAAATGTACGCTCATTCGGAATATGTGTATGTGTGCTGTCGCTTCATCCGAAACACTTTTTTCGATTGCTTTGTGAGCATATCACGAATCTATACTTTTAACATCATTGTTTAAAAATAATGCAAATTATCGCTGCTCTTTGAATATAATTACAACAATCAACTCGATTATTTGTCATTGAAAATGTGACTTAGTTGTCTTTGCCAGCCAGTGTCATTTAAACATCGAGTAAAATAAAACGCCTGCGGTGAATTCTAAAAAGTGTATATCAACAATATGGAATCAATAAAAAACAAAGTCGCAATTGTAACTGGGGCTGCCAGAGGTATAGGGCTAGCTATTGCTGAGGGGCTCATTCAGAATGGGGCAAAAGCAGTAGTAGTAGTGGACATTAAGGAAGAAAAAGGATCCGAAGCCGTTAAATACCTCAACTCCAAATACGGTAATGATAAAGCCATATTTTGTAAAGCAGATGTGACTAGAGACTTAGATGATATCTTCAATAATGTAATTGGAAAATGTGATACCATTGATATACTTGTGAACAACGCCGGAATCCTAGATGAAAATCGTTTGCGAAAACTAATAGATATTAACACAATAGCGCCTATTGAGTGGACGACAAAGTTTATAGGACTGATGAGAAAAGACAGAGGTGGTAATGGAGGCATCGTCTTAACTGTAGCCTCAATTTATGGTTATATCGTTGATCCACATAACGCCACATATAAAGCATCTAAGTATGCAATACTAGGTTACAGTAAAACTATTGGACATAATGTGAATTATGAAAAAACTGGTGTTAAAGTTGTAGCTCTGTGTCCTGGTCAAACTAAAACAGATTTATTTAATGAAATAGTGCAAAATGAAAATGTATCTATAGTAAATCCTGACCTACATTACGACAGTTTCGTTAAACAAGAGCCTGAAGCTGTTGGCAATGCAGCTGTTGAAGTGATTTCAAATGCTGCTTCTGGAACTGCTTGGAGTATTATTGGTGGGAAGTTGGAACAAGTTTAAGGAACTGATGTTATTCTATATGATGAATAAATAATGCCTGATGAAGAATTTATCTTCTGTATTATTAAAGTCACATTGGGTTAATCCTATTGTATTTATTCTGTCGTTAATTTACTAAAATATTTTAAAAAATTAATAAATTACTAAAAATTTGTTTTTTCTTTGTTTTAAAAAGTTAGCAGGCTACCTCCTTGATGATAAGTGATCGCAAATAATTTACTACAGGGCTGTTTTTTTTCTGGTGTCGTGATCACAGGATCCAGTAAATTCTCTACCTGACTCACTATTGCATTGATTTAGCTATATTTCTACAAGCAATTTGAGCGCTTTATTTTTACAATAAATGCTTAACAAAAACACTGCGAATAAATTCCATTCTCAATAATCAATGTAAAATACAAGATACTATTTCAATATTTTTACTAATTCTATTTCCTGCTACACGTATGAAATACCACTACAAATAAATTTTCTCAATACGAATTGTTGAATCAGTAATTTGTCAGCTAGCGTATTATTTGTTCAATTAAAACTTTTTAAATAAATACATTTTATGCTGTTATAAACTTAAAAAAGAACACGTATAATTCTGGCAATACTTGTTTCAATTTAAGTGTCTACGACATTAGAAGTATATTTATCATTGTCGGTGGCTCAGTGTTGTGGACTGTCCCCTTCCTACCGGGAGGGCTGAGGTTCAAATCGCGACACGTACCAATGTATTTTCGAATTTTCGAAAAATATATGTACGTTATCCGACGCTCTTACGGTGAAGGAAAACATCGTGAGGAAACCTTCATGCACGCCTGCGAAGAGATTCGAAGGTTGTGTATGGTGTATGAAGTCGTCCAATCCGCACTGGGCCCGCGTGGACGACTAAGGCCTAATCACCCTATACGGGTAGGCTCGTGCCCCTCGGTGGGGACGTTTAATGAGCTGATGATGATGAAACAAAGTAAAGTTCCATATGATGTTTAGATATTATATTATGTAAATTGTTTATGTACGAGTAACATCTATGTCATATGAAATGCAATAAATAAATAAAAACGTTCATCTAAAAAACAATCATGTCCAAAATCACAAAAATTTTGAAGGTGTCTTAACAAACGACAATCTCATGTTCTTTTAGGAATTCTCACGCCTTTTCTAAGAGTTTATACAAAATTATACCAAAAAGGCTTTATAAGTTTGGATTCATGATGCGTAAGGATGGAAATGATGAATGGCCACATTCGAGCGACACTACGGGCAGAATTCGAATACTCCTTAAGAATCACCACTAGCATTCGAATCACGACAAAGTCGTGGAAATTATGCTGGGAGGTGAATCCTGAATAACATACTAAAATAGTATGAACTAATTTCATTTTACAGCAAAACAGTTAACCTGAAAAGACCTGAATGGGAACAAAATAGTAATGAACATAATCTCTTTTTAAAATTTAAGAAAAAAATGCCAGACCTCTCTTGCAGGCCCGGTTACAACATCTATACTAAGTCTTCCATAACTAGTAGCTGAAATATTATTTAGCAGAAAACGTATAAAATAAATGGGGGAGACCACAGATTTCCCAATACAGGAGATGGGGCAAGCCGCGTTTTTAAGTGCGACAAATGTAAGCTCAACGAGCATACACTGGCTGCTAGTTTACGCTCTGTGAGACGAGTCGAGACGCACGAATATTAGAAGAAATGACCGTTTTTTCCCAAAATGCCATCCTGTGCAATTGTAACATGCCATCATCGCAATGAATCAGTAAATTTACCAAGAAATATAATAACTTTTCACAGGTAAGAACCGAAAAGAAATTGCGACACTGGGACTGCCTATAAACTTGGCGGCTTGTCCAGTCTAATTGTATATTCGGATGTCTGTGGGGGAGACCCATGTCTAGCAGTTCACTATAACAGGAGAAGAGTAGTAAATGTACAGAATAATGTCAGACGATTTGCCAGATAAGAAACTAGAAATCTTATAGGTCATGAAACCAGTAAATAAAATATCGACGCCTTATCCGAATGAACCTTTGATTAAAAAAAATACAGGAAAGCCGAATAACAAAATTAGGTTTCAAAATGCTTTTATCTGGAATTAATATTTTGTTTTGTATCGTTTAAAAATCAATTTCGAAACTATTTTATTTCGCTCGAAAAAAAATTGTTTTTCACCCGTTCTACGCACGACCGTTTATGAAACAATTTTAGATGTCCATTACTCAGATGCCGGGCGAAGCTTATGTTAACTAAAATTAATTACTATCGACTATTGGCTTCCATAAATACTGCAGGTAGGTATGCCATTAACCATAAGGTGACTGAACTGGTCATCCTGATCATCATCATGTAAAAAAACTTGCGACCAGCCCATGCTTTGCACGGGTGCAATGGTGATATGCGTAATAGGCACGCTCCCGCCTCCCCGGTCGACCAGTCCCCCGCAAACTCTACGTACCGCAACTTTTAAATCTGTAATATCTTCGAAAATATTATTTTCAATTATATGATGTATAGAGCCATATATATCTATATTAAATCAACAATGTGTTTAAGGTATTCAATTGGTTAACGATTAATGCTGTATTGGTTAAAATCTCTTTGAAAATTTGCCATTATTTGTTGTAGAAAGTAAATGACAAAATTTTTTTGTGATATCCTTAAGAGATAGACATATGCCATCGCGAAGTTCCCTGTAGACCTTTTCAATATTTATAATAGTTAGTACATTATTTTGATAAGTCTCGTAGGGTACAACCTACGTTTGAAAATTAGGCGGCAAAATGTAATTATTTACGACATCGCATTAGAAACCTCAAAAATAACAGTATTTCCCAACTTTTTAATGGATATCATTATACATATTAACCTTTCTCTTGAATCACTCTATCTATTTAAAAAATCGCATCTAAGTCCGTTGCGGAGTTTTTACGATTAAAGCGCACATAGGGAAATGGGGACAAAAAAGCGACTTTGTTTTATACTATGTAGTTATGATTCATCACTTATCTTCGGGCTGAATGCATAGCTAAATTCTTCCATCAAAAGTTTATGACTCCCTGCCGTTGAGCATCAAGTCTCTAAGTAAAAGTAGTAAAATAATAAAACTAGGCTTAGTAGATAGTTATAACTATAAGATCCCAGTGCTAAAATTGCTCAGAACAATCTACAAAGATTTTGAGAAAACATTTTATGAATCCCAAATCTCTTAAGCGTAAGTAGACGAGTGTTAATCAATCTGTGGCAGCATTTATGCGTGTAAATGGAATTTTGATGTCTAAACTTTCTTTGGAATGAAGTGAGCAATCAATCTGTGGTAAGGCTTGTTTTGTATCAAGAATGTGCATTACTATTTTCTTTGCTAGAAATCAATGCCCTTGCATCGTCGTACCTATATAGTTTCAGAAAAATATATATATGGTATTTTGATGTGTTTCGGAAAAAATATTTTCAAATAATGGTACATTATAGAAAGTGTAATATATATATATATATAATATAATATATATATATATATATTAATATATATATATATAATATATATATATATTATATATATATATATATATATATATATATTATTATTTATCTACTTTTGAACTTAATCTTTCTCTTCTGGTTACTTTTCAGTATGTTGTATGACATTGAGATGAAGTTAACTTGGATCCCGAGATCAAATTTCTTAGGGCCTATGGTAGCTTTTGATTTAATAATAAATAAAGATTTTTATTTCACATTCCACAACAACTTTATAACTCTATTTAGGTATAAATCAACGTCACATCTTGTATTAGAATACAGGCCTATATATAGTAACCTATGAGTCATCATCATCAGGTCATAATACGTCTTCACCACGGGGCACGAGCCTACCCGTATAGGGTGTATAGGCCTTAGTCGTCCACGCGGGCCCAGTGCGTATTGGTCAACTGCACGCACAACTTTTGAATTTCTTCGTAGGCGTGCGCAGGTTTCCTCACGATGTTTTCCACCATCGTAACAAATGATATATGAGTAAAAGACTGCAAACATTAAGCGTAAACACAGAAGGAATTATTATTAGTTGATGTCATTTCAAGGCGATGTAATTTCGTTGGTAATTAATGAAAATCGCAATTATTTGTCAGCAACATTTATTTACAGAGTCAACAGTCATATTTATGTTTAAATCAAAAGTTAAGAGGAAATGTAGTTAATTAAATGAGATTCCCACGGAAAATATTTAGGCTCGATTCAAATGAAGCAATAATATTGAGGACAAAATTAATAAAATCAATGATAAAATCACGAAACATCAAAAGCAGAAATTCAATAGTATTTGCGCACATCGCTTTAATTGGATTTTACGACTTTTTGGACGATCCATTTGGTGTGTAACGGTTGAGATGTCAATCAAGGGTTCCGGGTTCGATCCCCGGGCATTACAAACATAAGTATGCAGGAACATGTATGTTTGTAATCGTCTGGTTATTCTATGTACAATTTATGAAAATAAGTATGTTTATCAGTTGTTTAGTACCATAATTATAAGCTCTTTTTTTCTCATTTATAGGCAGACATTTGACCGCCATCTCACCTGATGGTAAGTGATGATGCGGCCTAGTATGGATCATGCCTGCCTAGAAACAGCCTTTTCACTCTTGCCTTGAAGACGGCCAGGTTGTAATGATCGGGGAACACACAAGGAGGCAAAGAGTTCCATTCCTTTGCGGTGCGCATTATGAACGAGTCACCATAGCGCGCTGTGCGGATAAATGGAATGTCAACCACGTAAGGATGGAACGCTCGCCTGCGTCTTGTATCCCGATGGTGAAAAGGGGCTGGTGGAATCAACTCGTGTAATTCCATCGCACATTATGTGGCAAGATGGCGCTATATTATTTATTATTTTGGTATTATCCTAAGTTTTAAATGCTTCACTAATTCGCACACTAAGCAAACATTAAATGGCTGCAAACCGATAGGGATCTAGCGTTCGTTACCCAATATGGTTGATAAGACACATTGTGTCCGCTAATAAAACATTTGAGAAGGTGATTTATGTGCAATCTAGGCGCGCGATAGACTTGTTTTATTTATTTTATGGGCGCGCAGAAGGGCCCTCAACCGGGTCTGTAGGATGTGGTACAAACGAAGAGCAAAAGCGTTTTAAATGATCGGATATATTATAAGGTAGGATTTGACTCTAAAATGATTCGTGGATGAATGATCCGTATAATGAAGAGCAATAAACATAAAGTATTAAAAAACATAGAATTCATGATTATTACTTAATTAATAGACTTTGTATTTGTTAATTTGTAAAAGACATAAGTACTATTGTTTATAGTTGCCCCTGTATTTTATCGTATCCATCGCTGCACTAAAATTAAACAGGAGGGAAATATTTCAATCGATCAATCATTTTATAAGAGCGTCGGTGGCTCAATGGTGTGAACTGTTGCGCTTCTATCGGGAGGACTGAGGTTCAAATCCCGCCACGTACCAATGAGTTTACGAATTTTCGAAAAATATATGTACGTTATCCGACGCTCTTACGGTTTTTCCTTCACCGTAAGAGCGTCGGATAACGTACATACATACATATCGTGAGGAAACCTGCGCACGCCTGCGAAGAGATTCAAAGGTTGTGTGTGAAGTCGTCCATCCCGCACTGGGCCAGCGTGGACGATGAAGGTGTAATCACCCTATACGGGTATGCTGGTGCCCCTCGGTAGGGACGTTTAATGAGCTGATGATAAATCATTTATTGCTTGTCCACAATTTCTTAAAAAAACTAAAACACCGAGCTAAGTTAATTTACGACTATTTTTCTTACCTTACTTACTCTTTAACCGCCGCGGGCAGATATAGGCATTCAGCAGTCACAATTGACTCTTTGAACTTCTGAAACATACCGACCGATTCATTAGTACCAGCCAGAGTATTCATGCGGTCAAATGACATTAATACGAGAAATATTTAGACACATAAAATACCTGTCTAAATTATTGAAGATACCCTTTAACTCCTACAACTTAGGCCACACACAAACTCGCCACTCGGGGGACATTCAGAGCATGGTTCCTACCAAAATATATTACTTTCATACAACAGTGCTTATTGGGAAATACTGCGCTCACGGGTCACGCTAACTCGGTGTTTGCTTCCTCTTAACACGATTTGCATACGTTAGTCGCGAATTGCGTAGCTTTACGATCATTAGGTTCGGATATGAAATCTCAAATTATGTTTTAGCTTTTCTGTAAAAGTTACTGATACAAAATCAGTTCTTTTATATACTATTTTATACATATTATTTAATATGCCACTCACCTATCTATCATAATACCAGCGCTTCCACGGATATATTTATGCCGTGGAAGAACACGCTGAGATAGGACCTAATTGGATCGCACACATAACAACCTATGGCTTTTTTTCCTTTTCTTTGTATTAATGTTTCTACTTCACTGTATTCTATCGTTTATTTCTAATTGCTGTTATACCTGTTAATCTTCTTTGTTTATCCTTTTATTATCCTGATGTTTTGTCTATTGTAAATATTTTGTCTATGTTGCTGTTACTTTGTGTTGCGATTCCAATAAACGTTTTTCTTTCTTTCTTTCTATTTTTATCCTTTAAAAGGCTAACACCAAGGTTCCAGGTTCAGTCTCCGAGCGGTTATATTATTTATGTGTGGTATACGTTGGTATGTGGCTGGACCTCCAGATCGGAAGGCAACATTCACACCACTGAGCCTCCGACGCTTGCTATGGGTATATTGGACCGTAACCCACACAAGGCCCAATTCATATTGTTTTTGTTAACAACTCCTATCCAAAACTATAGCTTTGGCCGCCCAAACTCGTAATTTCCCCTCAGACAAACAGTTGATTCAGCATGCAAAAAATACTATCAATTGAATACAAACAAAAAATAAAGCCTTAACAATGATCATTAGTATTTGAGATCATTATAAATTGAATAATCTCTTAAGCAGCGTTACTAGATAATCCTGATTAATGATACTAACTGCGCTCTACCAACTTGTGAAACAAACCTTTGACAGCAAATGAATGCTGTCAAACACGAATGACAACGTTCACTGGGCATGTTTACCCTCCTAAATCACCCCTGATGAATATTCAAAGCCGATGCGATCCGGCTACAGTGAGATAATTGGAAAACACACTGTGTCGTGTTGCAAATGTACAACAGTCATGTTCTGACAAAAGGTAAATAGAAACTTTTATTGGCGCTGAAATCTAATGGCCTTAAAACTTTAGTAGTTTTACTACAGGTATTAAATAGGTCTTACCGTACCGCACAGCCATAGGGAGATTGAGCAAATGTAAAAAAATACTCCTCATCGATTTCGACGACGATGTAAGGTCTAGCCCCATGATAAACGAAATCTGTATTATGGACTAAACAACGGAAAGTCATACTTATATATTTTTTTGTTAATACATACATATTATACATAGAAAACACCCAGACCATTACAAACAGTCATGTTCATGCACACAAATGTTTGTACTGCCCGGGATCGAACCCGGAGCCTTAGGTATTGCAGCCGACGTCTCAACCGCTACACCAAATGGGTCGTCAATTTGGTCTTAAACTCATTTATTTATGTAGTAGACGGCAGTATAAATCACTCATAACTCTAGAAATTTGAAAAAAAAATTGGGGTTCCCATACATGGAAGTCAAACCCAAAAATTTTTTTCATCGCATCCACACGTGGGGTATCAGTGTTGCTCTTGAAAAATAATATTCAGATTTATAATATTATATTTTTCTTATGATTTTGTTAATTTCTCCTATAATTAACCATATTTATTTCATCCTTCTGTAATTATGGTAAATGTTATGGTTTGTATGGTCACACAAACGGGAAATGCTATTAAATATTGTGATAATTTGCGTTAATTTAGCCACCACTTACGTAACGTAATAATTTGGCAGTTTTAACGTATTAAAAAATATCGCTATCGCATTAGATGTATTTTCAAGGATCTTTTTGTAAATTCAACTGAAATTTCAGTTCAAGCTATTCAGGTCGGGAATTCCTTTGGTAGGACGTCGACTGCCTACACAAATATTGACGATAGTAAGCAAACTTAGTTAGCGTTAGCTTATTCCCACTTGACTGAAATGCAATCTACTGAAAGAAGATCCAGTTCAGAATTACGAAGTTGGAAATACCCCAACAATGTACTTAAGTTATAAACGAAGAATTTAGAAAAAAGAGAGCATGCCGAAGATATTAAGAGATCGTCACTCAATATGAAATGGATTGATACTACTTATTTTCACTTATTCTATGATACTTTCTATTAACGAAAACAAGGGCTGTGGTTTTAGTCTGGTTTCCACGGAAGAACAGCGTAGAGTTGTCTTGCAGGCCTCTACATTATAAGCTGAGTGGCGACCAATTTAGTGTTATTGTTGATTGTTTAACTTCATATTATGAGTCTAAATACTTATAATTGATTTCTTTTATATGCACATGTACCTATGTAAAAACATGTACCTATGTAAAAACATGTACCTATGTAAAAACACTAAATAAACGTTATTATTATTATTTATTGTTAACTTCTTATCTCTCCAGAGAGGTGGACTTTTCAGATGCACGGGCCTTGGCCAAATGCATCCAAAATTACAATTATTCTTTTTACGTTAAATTAAGGAATTTTCTAACCACAGACATCCGAATATACAATTAGACTGGACAAGCCGCCAAGTTTATAGGCAGTCCCAGTGTCGCAATTTCTTTTCGCTTCTTACCTTTGAAAAGTTATTATTTTTCTTGGTAAATTTACTGATTCATTGCGATGATGGCATGTTACAATGCACAGGATGGCATTTTGGGAAAAAACGGTAATTTCTTCTAATATTCGTGCGTCTTGACTCGTCTCACAGAGCGTAAACTGGCAGCCAGTGTATGCTTGTTGAGCTTACATTTGTCGCACTTAAAAACGCGGCTTGCCCCATCTCCTGTATTGGGAAATCTGTGTTTCTAACAATGCGACAAGTGTTTAATATTACTGCTCTCTGAAACAATGTTTATGTTGCTGAAGGCACATCTAAGTTAGCAGGCTTGTGTGTAATTCCTTGGGAATAACTCCTGTGGTAGATACGATAACAGGTATAATTTTCACTTTAGAAACCTTCCACTGCGTTTTTATTATTATGTTTTCGAAATCCTTAGATTCACGAGCCAAATGAGATAAAAATAAAAGAAGAGAGCAACTATTTTAATGATAAATAGTGCGATGTTACCATACCTTTGAAAGCAGTTAGGTGTCTAGCTTTCCGGATAGTAACTGGCAAGGCATTCCACAGGCGAACTGCTTGGACAGTAAAAGACTGATCAAAGAATTTCGTGGAATGAAATGGCGTACTCAGTTTTAGGTCATCAGACGATCTCAATGAACGACTGTGTGTCACAAGAAAAAACGACGCTTCAAGTAAGCAGGAGAGGGGATTGAAGAGGATGATAGTTGGTAATTTAAGTAGAGGTGAAATAGTTACAGCGATGAGACTTCGCTCAGGTCAATTCATAATCAAGTTCACATATCTAATGAAATAACATCGTCGCCTTTATGTAACGAATGTGGAGTAGCTGAAGTTTACCATGTTTGGTGGAATGTGGCCGAAACGAACAGTTACGGAAAATATGTTTAAATATATATGTTTGAAAGTGGCAAATTAATAGTATTTTAAGCTCCCTGTATCTGATGAAGCATAATTATTGTATAAATTATATAAACAGTGGTTGAATTTAAAATCATCAACAATATAATGCATGTACCTATGGAGCGGCATTGTCTTATTGACAAAGCCCCTTAATGAAGAGAAAAAAACTGAACGTGCTAGCCTTTACGCCATTGAGTCCAAAGTTTAATGTGTAACTAAGCATGTCATCACATTTCATTTAGTATAAAATAAATGCTCATTTGCATTTGCTCTGTGCAAAAATTATGAATCACATTACAAACTTTATTTCCATAAATATTCATCAACTAATTACGTAATAAAATTTCAAACCATAAATATGGCATGCAGTTTGTTTAATAATTTTTGTTTATTTATTGCTGCTAGTTAATGTAACCACCTCTCTTTCAACCTATTGCAGTCCATGCTGGACATAGGTCTCCGCCTATCTCATCCAGCTTCCACAGCGACCTTTCGCAACTCGTCGTCCATCGGGCCGGAGGGCGTCCTAGCTACGCTTGCCAGACGCGGTCTCCACTCCAGAACTCGTCTGCTTCAACGGCCATCGGTTCTGCGACATACTGACCAGCCCACTGCCACTTCAACTTGCTGATCGGGGCTATTCGGATACCACACCTACATATTTAATATTTTAAGTGAAACCATTTACATATTTTCCCTATATTAATAAAATAGCTGTGCACCGCATATTAGGTTATTCTCTCGCATAAAAAAAATACTAGCGGTAGACTCGATACGAGTCGTCTAGGTACCACCGCAGTGCCAGATATTATCCGTGAAACAGATGTTATGGACTTTTGTATTTCGGGTTGAGGACTGTAGCTAGTGAAATTACCGGGTATAAGGACCTAACATCTGTTGTCTCGGGTGACAGGCGCAGTGCGCATTGATGGAGTATAATAACTGTCTATCAGTTGTTGGTCTCAAAAACCGTTATGTACACTTATAACATAAAAAATGAAAAATACCTGAAACGCGGCGTGAAGTAAACAACGCGGAAAGATTACTAAACTTTATCTTATAAATAAAAGATTTTTCGGCAATCAAAGAGCGTAAGTTTATAACATCAGCTTCCTGTCCTGAAAGTCCCTTACAAATCTGTCTGCTATTTCAGTGATTACCATAACAAACGACATTAGACGCACAGACTGACAAACAGATAATATTTAAATAATGCTAGTTTGCGTATGTATAGAAAATTGATTTTTCAATATTTCAAACCGTCACTCCAATTTTATATATATATCTGCGCCAAGTCGAGCGCGAAGCAAACTGCGTACCATCCTTTACAGATCCATTTCGCCGCATTTTCAGGCCCCAATTCAAACCTTTAGATAATACCAGAGCACTGAAATTATCGTCATCTAGTAAGATATAATAATTCTTTAAATCTAAAATTTCAAGTCTGTAGGTCATTTAGTTCCGACGTTAAGCGAAAGCAAAGTTTCGCATTTTCGACAATTAGACACTCACTCACGATCATCAAAATAGAACTAGTACTTCCCATTAACTCAGAGAGCTAAAATTCGGTACAGAGTTAGGGTTTAATGGCTATATAAAGGGATAACTATAAAAACTTGGATAATCGAAGATCTGGAGTACCTGGTGACCCTGCTTAGATAACAAAAGAGCCCAGCCAAACTATAAGAGATCGACATACCGCCTTTAAACAATATATATTCAATATGGTGGGCCGCTTCATCCAATGTCGAAAAATCGGGGGGCATGGTAGTGCCCCCGCCAAGTCGAGCGCGCTAGACCAATACAAACAAACATGTTCATGCACACAAATATTTGTAGGTACTGCCCGGGGAACCGTTGGAAGAGTTGACCTATTCAACTCGAAGTTATAACAAGATACCAGTATTCAAATATTGATAACCTGATCGTAGAAATGCAAAATTACTTCAGCCGCAATACTGGAGAGGTTTTGAAGAGGACTTTGAATCTTTACATATAAATCAAATTGGTGTGTCTATTATATTGAAAAAAAAAGATTATTTTTATTCATGCATAAAATAATAATGATTTATTTCCATTACAAGATAACAATGATCCATGTGGTTAGTATGTCTTATTATTAAGTCAGTACAAGAAACTAAATAAAAAAAATGAATAAACATATATACGATAAATAACCAAAACAATGTTTTGAAATTTTTGTCTGTCTGTTTGTTCTGGGTAATGTCTAAAACGGCTGGACCAATTTGGACGGGACTTTTTTTGCAGATAACTGATTTAATATGGAAAAACATAGGCTACTATTATTTAAGAAAACTTTGAAAAATAATGCATAGTTTAACCTCACAACGGCTGCGCGTCGCTTGACTTAACTTAGGTAATATTTTACTACGGGAGAATATTTATACCGCGGGCAATATCGCGGGGCACAGCTAGTCTACTATAAAATTACAAACCTATCGTAACTTCGAGACGATTCATCAATAAATCCCGCCCACAATACCGTCGATGTGAATTTAAATAATTATATCGATTTTAGCTGAAGACTTCAATTCAGATGAAATTTGATTACTTTAAACTCATTCCCGAAGTAGCATCGTTTTCAGTCACTTGAGTGATTTCGCCAACATTCCGTTTCGTATTGAAATTGTATCGGATGAGATTTAGCAAACTTTACAAAGCGGTCAGATACTTAAGACAAATATGCTAAACTAGCTTTTCGCCGCGGTATTACGTGCGTTACTTATAAGTTAAAACGCATCAACGAACATCTTAATGTTCTTCCACAGTAAAACATAGACTAAAAACGCTTGCTTAAGTCACGCGACGCGCGGCCGCGCGGTAAAATATTGATTTATTTTTCCAAAAATAAAGTTTTTTCAAAAATTTATGTAGTCTATGTTTTTCCTTATTACATCAGCTGCCTGCAAAAAAAAACTTGTCCAAATTCATTAAGCCGTTTCATAGATTATCGGAACAAACAGACAGACAAAAGGAAATTATTTTATGTACCGTATATATATTGATACGTATGTATAGGTATACGGTTCAGCATATGAAATGGCGATGAACACGCCATGACGTTCTTCCTTGGGTTCATAAAAGAACTACATACATTTTAATATTGATTTTTTGAAAGCGAAATAAATGACAAAAGGAGACATTGGACGTATAATATTTTTCTTAATCATTCCGAATATAAAAAAGAGTTTTTTTTTTGCGTTACCAGAAACATAAAAAATACTAATCTTACAGCCTAGTAACTAAACGCAGCACACACTCCTTTTTATATTTTAGTATTTTCTATTATGTGTATCAATATGTTTTATTTTAACGGTTAATGTATAATGTATATTTTTATTAATTAATAATCATTACATAATATTCATACGCGTATATATAATATAGTTAATTTTTAATCTAATGTCACTCGGGCTCTGTCATAATATCAGCGCTGCCGCGGCCACTCTAAAATCAATATATTATATAAACGCACGTAACATGCGGCGGCCTAAGCTGAGATGGGGCCCCTTTGACCACATTATTACTTTTTATTTTTTCATTCATATATTTATCTTTATATTATTTATTCCTTTAATTACATATTTGTTTTTTTATTAGTGTATTTCTTCTTTGTAAAATTGTAATTGTTATATTGTATCTTCTATGTTAAACTGTATATTCGTGTTTTTTGTGTGGTCAAATAAACGTTTTCTATTCTATTTTCTATTCTATTCTATTCTATATAGAAAAACTATAAGGTCCGTAATTAAAGTTATATATTTGAGACTAGAAACCATAACAACAACGGGCAAACAAAGACACATCGCGCACTTGTGTGCACAAGTGTACTTGCATGGAAGTCGCAGCAGGAAACGGCAAATTGTTATGTAAAAGTCGACAGAGCGCATCTGTGCATGACTGTACTATCAAGCTTAGGGCAAAGCGAAACTGTTATGAAATTGTGAAGCGGTGCAAAGTTTTTGTATACTTCCTTCCTATTTGGAGTTTTGAGTGGATTAAAATAAATAATGCTCATTACAATATTAATATTTAGAAACATCATAAATATTTAGGCTATTCATCTAATTCTGAAAAACCTCAAACACTAACTTACTATAAGAAATATATTTTTTGTCACGGTAATATTATAAGAAATTTCTTGCTTATTGATAGACCCATAACGTTCACATAATAAAGTATTGTCGTAATAGCGTTCAGACATACATATTTTTTATATAATAAACTACTAATCAAGTTTTAAATATAAAAAAATATAGTCATATTAAAACGGTCAATATATTCATAGCGGAGAATTACTGAAATTAGTTGTCCAAAATATGCATTTGTTTTTAACGAGGTAGCTGCGGATTCATTACCAGTTTTATGTAATTTTCTGATTGAAACAAGTCCTGAGGCAAAAAACACAGATTAAAGACCCATCCCTATATTATATCTTAACATATAATAGTTAAAACCTGAATTATAAGTACCTACCTATATGTCGTGATAAAAAAGTAGACAATACTATCTAAAAGTACTAATGACATTTGTCTTCAATTGTACTGAAATTCTCAACGCCTTACTATTGAGAAATCCAAGTCATGTGGCGTACTTCTGAGCAACTTAGCAAATCTGTGCATGCCTGTACTAATTACTAAGCAAATATGCTTCTAGCTGTATGCAAACTATGAACAATATTTGTTCCTATCGCTTTTGAGCACGAATATACTTAGTTCGAAATGGCATATTATGTCGTATTGATTGGATAAAGCATTTTGCATTTCAGTGTACCTTATTTAGTTAACTGAACACGATTAAAAGCTATGCTATTAACACATGTAATTTTTATACAACCGTGGTTAAGGAACCAACATAGCAATATACTCGTAGCTAGTTTTAATTAACGAGCTTTTTTCATGGATCAGTTTAAGCAGTTTACTTAATTATGATTTATTTTCAAATAATCCAAAAACATTTTATGTGTTTTCAAACAAAAAAATATTTGAATAGATGATGTCCTTTTAATACTTTATAGGCTAATATTGTTAATGAATAAAATTTAATGCACTGCGGTGGTAGTCAGAATCGATTCTACTACCTAATAAAATCACTAAACGTTAAAACTAGTTTGTAGCAAAAGCTACTATCTAAACCACAGACATCCGAATATACAATTAGACTGGACAAGCCGCCAAGTTTATAGGCAGTCCAGTGTCGCAATTTCTTTTCGGTTCTTACCTGTGAAAAATGATTATATTTCTTGGTAAATGGTTCATTGCGATGATGGCATGTTACAATTGCACAGGATGGCATTTTGGGAAAAAACGGTAATTTCTTCTAATATTCGTGCGTCTTGACTAGTCTCAGCGTAAACTGGCAGCCAGTGTATGCTCGTTGAGCTTACATTTGTCGCACCTAAAAACGCGGCTTGCCCCATCTCCTGTATTGGGAAATCTGTGATCTAAACCCTTGAAATAAATAAAAATCAAAACAAAGATTTCGAATTTAGGGGATATCCTTTAGAAATAAAATAGTGTAGGTACTACAACCAACGTTTGCACTGTAAAACCGCGAACAAAAGACTATCATACGATTCTTAAATCCTTCACGTTTCCTATTCAACACGGAAGAGTTTTGTTCACGACAGTACTTAAACCACGTGCGGCATTCGATTCGTTATGTAAATAAAACAGCACGAAGCACTTGTGTGCGCGCCTGTACCGGCATTGAACATCCGAAGCGGTCTTGTTTTACGACGAACAATAAATACGACTTCTGGAAAGTGCAGTGAACGCGACTGTACTGCTTCTTGGCAAATTAAAGGCAGTCGTAATGTTTGAAAGGAAAATAAAGGTTCGTAGAGAATGCATGGTATAAAAATAACGATCTCTTGATCTATATAGAACACTAAAATGCTTGCGAAAAATGTTGTGTGTATTATGCGATATGTATATCTATAAGGTATAAGCGACGGAGGATAAGGAAGGCTTTAAAAATATATTTACAATAACTGGAATTATAGAGATACAGTATTTCTTTTTTCTCTAATCATCATCAGCTCATTAAACGTCCCCACCGAGGGGCACGAGCCTATCCGTATAGGGTGATTAGGCCTTAGTCGTCCACGTGGGCCCAGTGCGTTGGACGACTTCACATACAACCTTTGAATCTTCGCAGGCGTGCATGAAGGTTTCCTCACGATGTTTTCCTTCACTGTAAGAGCGTCGGATAACGTACATATAATTTCGAAAATTCGAAAACACATTGGTACGTGGCGGGATTCGAAGCTCAGCCCTCCCGGTAGGAGGACGACAGTCCACACCATTGAGCCACCGACGCTCCGACTTCTCTAATAAAGCTATTCAAATATGCATTACGTTTGAGTTCAATAGACTTACATCATAATATAACATTTTAAAGTAACTCAAAACACCTAAATTTTATTATTCGTGTCGTACGTACGATCACGGCCTATGTAATAATAATAAATAAATATCCACCGACATTCACACAGCGCCATCTAGTCCAAGTTAAGCGTGAAGCCTGTATTATGGGTACTAAACAACGGATAAATATACTTTTTTTTTTGTAAATACATACATATTATACATAGAAAACACCCAGACCATTACAGACATGTTCGTGCACACAAATGTTTGTACTGCCCGGGGATCGAACCCGGAACCCTTGGTGTGCAGCCGACCTCTCAACCGCAACACCAAATGGGTCGTCAAATGTGTTATTAACGTCTGTGTTATAATAAGTTATAACACCAAAGATATGAGTGTACATTATTTTAAATTAATATTCTTAAGGGGTAGTCTAGCATCATTTTGTAATTCTTGTTCTCACTTGTAACCTATACTCGAAGTTAATATTTTTAAGTAATATTATTTACATTAAATTCTGTTTAACTTTAATTTGAAAAACTGCTTCCATGTCAGCTGTGCTTGTCGTGGCAGATTGTAATTAAGTCTTCATTGTTTCTATCGCTTACTAATTTATATTGTTTATGTAATAAGTGTATGTCTCATAAAGTAATATGATATGCGACCTATTGCTCGTTTAACACCTAAAGAGAAAAAGTTGTAAAAGCGCTGTGTGATTCCTGGTCGCAGATGAGCATACGCTGAGCTGCTTCCTGTTGTTGTTCTTGTTACTGCATTATTTGTACAAAATGTGATATGTATATTTTTGTGGACAACAATAAACACAATTTATTATTATTATTAAATGTCCTAAATAAATAAATAAAATAAACCTACAGTACAAATAAGTACATATTTTTTCATATATTTTGACCACATTGAAATTACGATTATCATTCGTACTGGGTAGCATCGTACGAAAATATAATTTACACCAATAAATAAACCTAAATATACACACATATAATAATATAACCCAAAAGCACGAAACAACAATCCATGATATTTGGGTCATGGTACTCGATAGACTGCTGGCTCAACTTTAATACTTCAAAACATGTTAATACTTGACCTCTGTTGTTGGATAAGAATGTCTTAAGTATGCAGGTATAAAGCACAGTTATTTAAAACAATACGCTGAGGCTTGCAGATAGACTAGAGACAAAAACCTATATCTGAAGTACCGAAACCATTTTAAGAGGTGATCCACATCATCAGCTCATTAAACCACGATATGTATATATATATAACTTTCCAACATACTTATAATACATAATTATCACCCTATATTCAAAAGATTGAAATAATCCCAAGAATAGGAATCGAGCCAATCCAACTTACCCGATGAGCCTAACTTGCCGATATGCCAACTTCATCGGCTACTATCTCACTATCTCCGGACCAATTATCCGGCCTTTTCATGGCCTTTGCACCAACAACTTTCTCATTAAACTTAACTGCACTATATGATAATTGGTACAGATAAGTATTAGGGAGTCTTTCCTATAATAGAGAAGCTTAAAATATAAGTTTACTTGGTAGACTCGATACTGAGTCGTCCAGGTAAGTCCGCAGTGCCAGACTGCAGTCCCGTGAAATAAGAGTGCTTTGCACTTTTGTGTTTCAGGATGAGGGCACTGTAGCTAGTGAAATTACCGGGTATGAGAGACTTAACATCTGTTGTCTTGGGTGACGGGCGCAGTAAGCCATTGATGGAGTGTAATAACTGTTTATCAGTTCTTTTGTCTCCTTCAATTCTCTGTCATGGTCAGGCGTATCACTTACCATCAGGTGAGCGTCTTGACTATCCTGTTCACTTCGTAACATTAAAAAAATAAGTAGTTAATTGACATTTCATTTAAGAGAAATGAAGCTACGAGTAGCTCTTTTTTATTACAGCTATCTGCTCAAACTGTCATTCCTTTGTGCAACTAGCTTCTTCTTATTATCGAGTCGATATGCATTCACTAGTTAAATATGGTAATGCGACCAATATTGGGCCACTTTAATCGTACTTTCATTTGTTATCCAAAGATCACTAAAACCGCACGAAGATGGAATAATCGGGCAAGCCAGCAGGTGTTCCATTGTCTGAGGAGGACAGCTTCTGGAATATTCCCATCTGGCGATTTGACGGCATCAGCCAACCAGCCGCAGTCTATTCATAGATTTCCAGAACGCCCGGCGAAGACCACCACCCGGAGACACCCGAAGCTGTAGTATCTTGGTAAGGACATTGTAGAACCCGGGACCCTTGGTGTAGCAGCCGACGTCTCGACCATTACACCAGATGGGTTGTTATTAAAAGGAAGCTGTTTGTATATTACATTAATATTAATACTTATGCCATCATCATCATCTTCTTCACAAATTAATCTGTCCACTGCTGAACCATGGCCTCCTCTTAACTTACTCGCGGACCAATCGCATCGATCGTTTTTTTACATTTTTGTCTGTCTATCCGTTTTGTTTGTTCTGGACTCTGAAATGGCTGCACAGATTTGGATTTTGGAAAACTTAGGCTTCTTTTATTTTCAAAAAAAAAAAAACAGAAAAATAAAATAGTTTAATTGCACGTTTTAAGCGATTTTGTTTTATTATACGAGGTTTTGTTTTATTATATGATATAGAATATGAAAAATATCTAATACACGGGTTTTACTATGGGGAACAACTAGTTCCATACAAATATGTTATCAGTTGTTTAGTAGCCGTAATATGAACTTCACGTTTAATTTGGGGCTAGATGGCGTTGTGTGAATGACAGTGGATATTTTTAATATACATTGTTTTGATCCTAGATTTAGTAGTTATGCTACTGCTCCAAAATAGGTCTGCGTTATCAAACTACATAAAGTTGTCTGTAACTTAATTTAAACTCGCCCTCAGACAAGGTAAGGTTTTAAAGGATAGGTTTTAAAGGTAACTTTACTGTCCGTTTGACATGTGACAGTTGACACGGGTACAAAGCAACGATCAGGGCCCCGATTCCGTTATTTCAAAATGCGCTAATAGGATTGTTATTGTGTCTCAATAGTACAATATGGCACTATTTTTTCAGTTTTATGGTGGATTGAATTGGTCACACTATTGGTCAATTCATATACAATAACCATTTGCAATCATTAACATTCAAACTCAAACTCAAACTCAAAAATGTTTTATTCAAATAAATCATTACATGACACTTTTGAATCGTCAAGAAGTTATTTTTAATGAATCTACCACCGGTTCGGGAGGTTGTTATCTACCGAGAAGATACCGGCAAGAAACTCGTGTAGTTACTCTTTTCAAAAAATGAGGTTTACAATGTTCTCATTTCGAGTCAAAATTTATATAATACTATTGGTTTTTACATAGCTGTAATATGTCTAATTTATATAATTCTATTCCATTCCATTAAACTTGCACCGGAATACAAATTTATAGTTGGATTGTAAAATAACGTCAGATAAATAAGTTTCAAAATTCTTATGAAAGCTTTTGCGTCCTTAAGAAATTTTACTTTGCACTCATGACTTCGACTTTCACAGGTGCTGGTTTTTAAAGTAGAAAGAATGAAATATAACAAAGGAAAAATGTTTTAAGCGATGTGAAATCCTTTTGTTTTATACGTGTCTCGCTAATTGGATGGAACAAAATTTTGTATTATTTATTGGATTTGTTTAAAGCCTTTAAATATATTCTTACGTATACATAAAACACTGATTGATTTAAAAATGCTTGTGTCGTTGTTTTCCTAAAAAAATGTAAATAAAACATTAAAACTTTATATCTTAGAGGTTCTAAATATTTGTTCAATTAATTTAAGATGTAGATTAATCTACTACACCCTTGTTCAGTTTATAGCAAATAATGACAAATATAACGACGCTCCTTGGTAATATTTTAAGCCTAGGGAAATTTACGTGTTTTTAGTAATAGAAAAGCTTATATCAATATATTTCCAAAATCATTGGACCACAAGCTTTACCAGTAAATCGCCAGGGGCAATAGCAAAGTTTGCTTTATAAAACAACAACCGAAGTTATTAGTTTTAAGGGTGAACGTGCCAGATAAGGAATTGAATACAAACCGTACGATTATATCCGTATTGATAACTAGATTAAGTGTAGTGTTAAGAGAAACAAGGAGGAGACCTATGTCCAGCAGTGGACTGCGATAGGTTGAATAGGCAGAGAAACAAGCTCAAACTCATGCTTTTTTCAAATAAATCATTAAATGGCACTTGAATATTCGAGGAAATTATCATCATCATCATCAGCTCATTGAAAGTCTCATTTAAACATCCACTCCTAATTTAATGGGTAATGTGCAAAATTAAAAAAAAAAATTTTTTCTTAGTTGTATACTAACAAAAAAATAATAATTTTGTTAAAAGCGAAATTTTTAATGACTAGCATTTTTGTTAACTCTTATAGGTACAAGAGTTAACAAAAATGCTATCGTAGGTACGCGACAGAAGTGTTTACTGATGTTTTAAAGCTTACATAGTCTATAACACATTTAATTTCTAATATTCAGAATTTTTAGCATTATTGCTTGCACAAACATTGTTATTTCTCACTATTGATATCGATATTGATGATCGTAGTTGCAATTGAATAATTAAAAGTCAATAAAATATTTCCACAATAGTTTTCATATAAAAATAGTGTTGTAACATGAACTGTTAAAATTTAAGCCGAACTATTCTAAAACTGTCTCGAGTAACTGCTAAAAATTCTCGCATACCTCTGAGACTTGAAAAATTACCTCAAGTCTCAAGACTCTCCGCTGTTATTATTCAACGGATCGGTTATTCGAGACTGTAACACAATTTAAAGATGTCAAATTCAATAAAACTGAATTAGATTTTAGAGGTAAGGTTTTGTAACAGCTTAACATATAGAAATAATAATAAATAAATATCCACAGACATTCACACAGCGCCATCAAGCCTAAAGTTAAGCGTAAAGCCTGTATTATGGGTACTAAACAACCGATAAACATACTTATATACATTTTTAAATACATACATATTATACAAAAAACATCCAGACCATGACAAGCAGACATGTTCATGCACACAAATGTTTGTACTGCCCAGGGATCGAATCCGGAACCCCTAGTGTAGCAGCCGACGTCTCAACCGCTACACGAACTGGTCGTATATAAGTGAATAGTAGATAAAATATCGGAATTGTAGGTCACCAGTTGGTTACCGAACCGTATACCATTCTGTACCATTACCATTCATTCGCTCTGGGTCTGTGTGGTGGATTACAACCCAAACTTCCCATAGCCTTGCTGTGTGAGAAGGCCTGTGCCTTTTGTAGAACGAATAGAACGTTATAGACTGATGATGACCCTTTCTTTGATTTCCAGTGGCCTTTATATGACTCCCCTTTTCAACCTATCGCAGTCCACTGCTGGACATAGGTCTCCCCCATTTTGCGCCAGATATCTCGCTCCTCCGCTCATCCAGCCTCCACCAGCGACCGCCCGCAAGTCGTCGGTCCCTCGGTCCGGGCGTCCTACGCTACGCTTGCCGAGACTCGGTATCCACTCCAGAACTCGTTTGCTCCAACGGCCGTCGGTTCTGCGACATACGTTATTCGCCCCGATGTAATTCCTAGTAGCTCTTTCATAAGAAAAAGTAGATTGTATTTCCGTTCGTAACAGGATAAAAATACTATTTATAAGTATTATTTGCTAAGATTACAGGAGCTTTTCAATAATTATGATACAATATCTCGCGTAACTTCGTTAATTAAAGATTATGAGGTATAGATTACGTGGATTTTAGGAACCATTAGTGTTTAATGATGTGGTAAATCTAATGATGAATATTAAGTTTTAGGATATGAATTAATTAAAGCTTCGGTGGCTCTTTAGAGGGTAAAGGTTTGCGCCACGTACCAATTTTTATAATTATATGTACGTTTATTGGACACCCATACGGTGAAGGAAAACATCGTGAGGAAACTGTGCGCATGCTTGCGAAGAGATTCAAAGGTTGTGCGTGAAGTCGGCTTATCTGCACTGGACCCTCGTGGATGACTAAGGCTATATAACGGGTATACTTGTGCCACTCTATGAGGACGTTTAATGAGCTGAGATGGTAATGTTGATGAGAATATGAAAATCTGTGTCAATATATTTTTATAGGATAGTTCCTTTTGAGTTAGGTTTACTAAGAGGTCTTCCACAGTTCGATTCTGTCGTCATTTTTTGCAACGCACGACAAAACTGTGGAATGAACCACCACTGGATACATTTCCAGAGCGATACGACCTGGCGTCCTTCAAAAAAAGAGCGTACACACATTTAAAGGGCCGGCAACGCATTTCTGGGACCTGAGGTCTTGCAAATTTTTTATGGGCAGCGGTGTCACTTACCATCAGGTGAACCGTATACTCGTTTGCCTCCTGTACAATAAAAAAAAGGTAGGTTTGGAAGGGTCTGAATAGCTTTTATATGACGACCACGAGATGATTCCGTTAAGCCTGGTCAGAAACATGAATACGTTCTTCCAAATTTATTGAAAGATATTGTTCTTCCAAAGCATATAATAATGTGTCTAGGCCAGGATGTTTATAACTCGCAATAAGCCTCTATACCTGGATTACATCACAGCGACAAAACATTAATTGAAATTCAATAATAACAGAAGATTTGAAAGATACTTACGTTACTTCTACCAAAAAATATGTTCCTTTTTTTTCGTCAATATTAAAACTATTAAATTAGGAGACCTCTGAAGTATGCTCTTTTATACATACCTGAATTGTTCATGCGTTCCCAGCTTAGGCAGCAGATAACTAACTGAACATTTGGATATCTCCATCATCATCGTCAGCTCATTAAACGTCCCCACCGAGGGGCACGAGCCTACCCGTATAGGGTGATTAGGCCTTAGTCGTCCACGCAGGCCCAGTGCGGATTGGACGACTTCACGCACAACCTTGGAATCTCTTCGCAGGTGTGCATGAAGGTATCCTCACGATGTTTTCCTTCACCGTAAGAGCGTCGGATAACATACATATAATTTCGAAAATTCGAAAACACATTGGTACGTGGCGGGATTTGAACCTCAGCCCTCCCGGTAACAGTCCTCACCATTGAGCCGCCGACGCTCTCCATACAAGTACTAATTTAACTAACATAGTTCGCAGTTTTTCGGTCATATTTGCATATACAAAAATATTTTGACATTAAAAACCATGTCACATATTCTTACCATAGTGTAAAACTAGGTGATACTCAAAGGGGACTGCGTACTCTTAGACCGAGAGCCGGCCGTATAAAAGTCCTATGGAACAGAAACATGAAAAAAGCCGAAAAATTTAAAGGACGTACCTTTGATTGTGGCCGACTCACCTTCGTGAATGAATTGAGCTTGTCGATCTTTGAAAACAATTCTATTATACAACGAAAACTTTAATTTCCCTATTTTTTTTTTCACATATCTTATAAGTTATAACAAAGTCTGTAATTACAACCAGAAGTGATGTCATAATTTTACATGCGAGCAAAATCAGGCATATCCAGGGGTGTCGGCCTTTAGTTTATGGTTTCTCAGACTATATTCAAAAAAAGAGCGTCGGTGGCTCAATGGTATGGACTGTTGCCCTTCTACCGGGAGCTTCAAATCCCGCCACGTACCAATATGTTTAACGAATTTTTGAAATTAAATAAACGTTATCCGATGCTCTTACGGTGAAGGAAAACATCGTGATTAAACCTGCGCACGCCTGCAAAGAGATTCCAAGGTTGTGCGTGAAGTCATCCAGTCCGCACTGAGCCCGCGTGGATGACTAAGGCCTAAATACCTTTTACGGGTAGGCTCGTGCCCCTTGGTGGGGACGTTTAATTAGCTGATGATGATGATTCAAAAAATTATCATGTATCTCATCCATAGGGCTTTTATACGGCCAGCTCTCGGTCTATCTGTTGCTGCCAGCCTCTGGGGTTTTGAGAATTTTATATTTTGAGAGCTCCTCTTAAATTTATGACGTCACGTCGCGAGGTACCTGGAATTGTGGACTGGCGTGAATATATCTTACATTTCAAATATTGTAAGGAATGGAACAGTACTTTGTTTTACCTTATAATGTCTTGCGTGGGCATAGATTGATTTATTGTTGCGATGCGAAGCAATGGGTAACTAAATGAGACACGTATTGAGAGCGTCGGTGGCTCAATGGTGTGGACTGTCGCCTTCCTACCGGGAGGGCTGAGGTTCAAATCCCGACACGTACCAATGTGTTTTCGAATTTTCGAAAATATATGTACGTTATCCAACGCTCTTACGGTGAAGGAAAACATCGTGAAACTTTCATGCACACCTGCGAGGGTTGTGTGTGAAGTCGTCCAATCCGCACTGGGCCCGCGTGGACGACTAAGGCCTAATCACCCTATACGGGTAGGCTCGTGCCCCTCGGTGGGGACGTTTAATGAGCTGATGATGATGATTGAGTGCGCACTTCATGTTTAATTAATATTTAATCAAATAACTTACAGCTACTTAAATACTAACTTAATACGTATTTGAGAGGGAGGCTGTCTATACACACTACACGAAAGCCTAAAAATATTGGTCTTTTATCGATGATTTTGAATAGTTGTTTTACTAAAATCCTTGTACTTGACTGTGTGACTATATGACATGTAATTACAAGATATTAACCTTTTGAACGCCAGGAATCTTGCAACAATAGAAAATCGATTGTTTCTGCCTTTAGGAGTCATTGGATTTGAAAGGATTAAGTAACACAACGTCGTTATAGTTACTGAGGAAGACCTATGTCTAGTAGTGAAATGCGATATGTTGGAGAAATAGAGACACATTTTTATAAGTGGTTGGAGATCCAAAGATGTATTACTGAGGAAGTCACGTAATTTAATCCCAAGTTTATGGTTTTCTGTATATTAGTGTTGTGATGAATTTAACAATATATAATAAGTAATTATCTACTACGGGACTTAGGATATAAAGATTTGTTTTAATTTTATAAAACAATCTTAATTATAAATAAGCAAAGTAGTTTGTAAGTAGTATAGTAAGTAATAGTTGACTTAAAATGGCTTTATACAGAAACATGTTAGTCACAGAACCCTTAATTTCACTGCTTCAAGGAAATCGAACTGTATATAAAATAATACCAAAAACACACATTTCACTATCATTATTTAGTACATTTATTGGGGAAAGATCGATGTATAAAAAATTTATTTTCTTTATCAAATTACCTTTGCCTACATATCTACCAATGAATTTATTTATTTATTGAACAACCAACAAGAACATACACTTAGTAAATTCAATTACAGTATTTGACACACATGAATACATGATTAGAATATGTAAATACACGTAAGTTTTAACGTTACTACAGCTACTTGGGGATGCACAAAAAGCATCGCGCCTGAGTGCACGCGCTCTCAGCTCGAAGGCACTCGGTGCATCGTAAGAAATCACCATGACTGCAATTGCCTTAAGTTACGAGCAGAACTCTGCTTAAAAGTTTGAAAACTTCCGATTTTGATCTCAACTTCAAAATGAATTTACTCAAACGGAATCTCTTATAGGTACTTTTCAAAGTCAAAGTCAAAATTCATTTAATCAGATTAGGCTTACAAAAGCACTTATTTTAAATCATTATTTTTAAAATTATTCTATTCGATTAGGTAGCAAGTAGTAACAAACACATAGGTATATAATGTGCGACGACTTGTGCTGGTGGAGGCTGGATGAGAAAAGCGGAGGACTCGGACATATGGCGCAAATGGGAAATTCCATGTCCAGCAGTGACTGCGATAGGTTGAATAGATAGAAAGATAGTAGACGTGAACGTTACCGTCATGTTAAGTAGTCAAAATTCTTTTCGATTTTATTAATATTTTAGAAAAGGTGTAAAGATAAGACTAGCTAAAGGATACTTTATTAATTAGGTTGGCAAATAATTATAATTTTTGAACGATTTTTTTTAGGATTTTTTTAACAGGGGGCAAACGAGAATACGGATCACCTGATGGTAACTGTCACCACCGCCCATGAATATTTGCAGATTCCAAAGAAATGCGTTGCGAGCTCTTAAAAGAGCGTACGCTCTATTTTGAAGGACGCTAGGTCGTCTTGCTCCGGCAATGTATCTAGTGTAATTTCATTCCACAGTTTTCCACGTTCTCTTAACAACGAAATTTCTAAACATGATTTCAATTTATACTCTCCAGTAATTCTCCTGGATGGGAGTAAGCTCCCAGTGCATAATTGCCTAGCCTCCAATCTGCATATATAGACTGGCGTTTATGCTAAATTGTTTCCGTCCTTGTCGGACTATCTCAATAATGTGTGTAAGACACACTTTTAGTTATGATTTGTATTCATTTTTATAAAAATAATAATTAATATTTGTTGCGATACTTTTAAATAAAAAAATGATAAATAAGTATGTTTATCCGTTATTGAGAGCGTCGGTGGCTCAATAGTGTCTAGAGCGTCGGTGGCTCAATAGTGTGGACTGTCGCCTTCCTACCGGGAGGGCTGAGGTTCAAATCCCGACACGTACCAATGTGTTTTCGAATTTTCGAAAATATATGTACGTTATCCGACGCTCTTACGGTGAAGGAAAATCGCGAGGAAACCTTCATGCACACCTGCGAAAGATTCGAAGGTTGAGTGTGAAGTCGTCAATCCGCACTTGGCCCGCGTGGACAACTAAGGCCTAATACGGGTAGGCTCGTGCCCCTCGGTGGGGACGTTTAATGAGCTGATGATGATGAGTATCGATATTTCAGGCTAACGCTAGTTTGGGGCTAGATAAATGTAAGTGGATATAATATTTATCTAATGTTAAATTCATTTGCATAACTAAATCTGTCCATATTCATTGGTCTAAATAACTTTAACTTGACTAAAAAGCAATATCAACATAATACATTTACTCTGTACAGTAGAAAAAGCTTTTTCAGTTTCCCATTTATTTTCGTTTACCCGCTATTTTCGAGATTTTAGGTCTTTATATGTATATTTCCTCAGTCCATTTTCCAACTTCACTTTACCCACAATAATCAAATCAGTCTTTTCAAGGCGTTTCTTTCTCGCCAGCTTTTGAAAGTAAAAGTGTATAAAAGATGCCACTAAAAACATTTTTTCGCATTCAAGTGTTTCTCTTCGGTAGGTTTACCATTGAATTTGTTTTAGTAAGGACATATAGAGATTTGACTTGAAGAACAGTAGTTGAAATGTCCCAGAGTTGGGACTCGAAAATCAACTTAAGCTTATATGTATTCAATTGAGTGAGAACATTTAAATAATTTTTATTGATACTTATAGTTTAACAAAAACGTATTATTAACTTCCCATATTTTAAATTTACTTGCCAATGAAACATTTGTCATTTGTAAGGCCCAATCAAAAGTCCTCGGCTGATAACCAATAGTTTGCCGTCAGTAAACCAAATGCTGAGCAGTGGTCATTTTGTATCCTGCGACATAAACTAGGTAATGGAAAATGAAAGAAAGAAATATTTCATTATTTTTGCACATCTCAACACAAGTATAAAAAAGACCATAAAAACACACTATTATAAAATTCGTAACGAAAATAATGACGTTTCAGTCTCGACCTTGATTTATTAATGCCAATCAAAATGGACGACGCCACTATTTATACCTTAATGCACAATACAATTCTTAATTATTGAAACTATACATTTAAAATATAATTTTAGCATTACAATAATTATTATGAATTATCAAATAGATTTACAAATCAAATTAAGAATAATAATGTATAAATCAAAAGCATAATTTTGTATGGACCGGATGTTACTTTATGATAAATCATTTAAGCAAGAAATATTATTATTGCTACTCGTATTACTATTTATTTATAAAAGCAATAATAATATTTTTACAATTATATCATTTATTTATTTACATAAATATAATGTTTAAGTTGCCTTTTAAGAATTATGATTGGGTACAGAAACGGAACTTGTAACACTAATGACAATTTCATTGTGCTACGATGTCCAAAGTATTTGGCCCCACTCAGCATGTGCCTTGGTCCAGTGATCGGTCCCTGACGCTGATTTTCCGTGAGCCCGAGTGAGGAGACGCACGGACAAGATCGCTCCTAAAATTTGTAATTCAATATTTTTACACAAATGATATAACATAAAACAATACAAAAAATGAATTTTTACACTAACACTACAAATATATTTCTTTGACGACCATTTGGTGTCGCGGTTGAGAGGTCGACTGCAACACCAAGGGTTCCGGGTTCGATCCCGGCACACCCACCACCACCCATGGTCTGACTCAACGTTATACAGTCCGAAACATGGGAAAACCGGGCTCAGACCTCTCGCTGTCGAACCCGGGCAGTACAAATTTGTGTGCATGAACATCATCATCATCATCAGCTCATTAAACGTCCCACCGAGGGCACGAGCCTACCCGCATAGGGTGATTAGGCCTTACGCGCCACGCGGCCCAGTGCTGATTGGACGACTTCACACACAACCTTCGAATCTCTTCGCAGGCGTGCATGAAGTTTTCCTCACGATGTTTTCCTTCACCGTAAGAGCGTCGGATAACGTACATATATTTTCGAAAATTCGAAAAATAATTGGTACGTGAACCTCAGCCCTCCCGGTAGGAAGGCGAAGTCCACAACACTGAGCACCGACGCTCTTAACATGCATGAACATGTCTGTTTGTAATGGTCTGGGTGTTCCATGTATAATATGTATGTATTGATAGATGGCGCTGTGGGAATGTCAGTGAAATATTTTTATTTATATTGTGAAACTTCTATATCGTATGATGAATTGTTTTTTTCAATGTACTGTAGTAATGTTTTTATATAAAGTTGAAACTGTTCATGTTTTTGCTTTGTGTTCGATGTTGTGATGTGAGTCTGATACAAATAATGATCTATCTTTATCTAAAACGATTGAAATAGAAACCCATAGTCACCCTATTATACAGGCTTAAGCCGGCCTCAAATAAACACGGCTCGGGACTGACGCACGCTCTCCCGGCTCGCGTGACGGGATCACAACGGGATTAAGACTGTAGAGTAATGTGCACTGCCTTCTGTGATACCGCGAGATATATCACCCACCTCATTATGGTGCCCTGGTATTTAGTTTCGATGTTGTTGTTTTTCGGAGGCCAAGACTCACTTTGGGTCGTTGAGCCACTAAAGGTAGTTAGTTAGTTCTTAGTTTAATAATTTTTAGCTTTGTACTTTAAATCTTACGCAATTATCATCATCAGTTTACCAAATGTCCCCTCAAGGGGCACAAGCTACAGTAAAGGGCCTTAGTCGTCCGCAGGCCTTTGAATTTCTTCGTAATTAGGTGTGCAGAATATTAGCGCCATTCGAGCGATGCTTGGAGTCAGAGTTAAAAGATAAAATCAGAAATCATGTTTCCGCAAGAGAACTAGTTACCGACATAGCCCGCATCAGCAAGTTGAAGTGACAGTGGGCTAGTCACGTATGTCGCAGAACCGATGGTCCCTGGAGCAGACAAGTTCTAGAGCAGAGACCGCGTTTTGGCAAGCGTAGCGTAGGACGCCCTCAGGCCTGATGGACCGACTTGCGAAAGGTCTATGGTGGAGGGGGAGACTGATGACCAGCAGTGGAATGCAGCCGTCGGTTCCGCTACATTCTTAGCATGGCAGTTTTAAAGCCCACCGATCTGCATTGGGCCAGTCAACCACGGCTACTGGCCCAATCTCCCATAGATATGCTGTGCGTGAAGGCCTGTGCCTGCAGTGCGTTATATCGCTGATGATATCTGTTAATGTTCCTAATGCAACTTAATTTCACTTATTTCTACACGTGGTCTTTTAATATGTTAGGAAGTAAATTAATTTCAACATTTCAAGCATATCTCACTCTTACTAACATACATTTTAATTAAACGTATAATTATTAATAACGATACGTTAGATATTCCCTTACAGCCATAAGAGCGGAGATGGAAACTGAATAAATTAATTTGGAACTTTGAACACGTTGCATATAACATTTCTATTTGCATTTTAAAATGTTCCAGGGTTTACATTAGGCGACTTGTAGAGTAAACTTTAGTGTTTGCTGGCTTATTCAAACCTCTCTTGAGTTTTAAGAATGCAAAAGACGCTGGTCCATAATAGGTCGTCCGGTTTTTCTTTTTAAACTTAAAATAAGGAGATCCTCAATTTAATCGTATTCTTTAAATACAAAAAAATTTAAACTGGAAAAAAAGCGCTTTAGTATTTAAGTCTGTCGAGAAAGAGCACCCAAGTAAACTCAACAACATTTTATACATAGAAAATACCCAGACATTTTCATGCACAAAAATTTTCGCACTGCCCGTGGATCAAAACCGGAACTCTTGGTGTTACGGCCGACGTCTTAACCATTACACTAGGTGGATCGTCAATTAATTTAAATATAACCTGTGGATAAATGACAAAACCAATATTATAGCAAAATTAAGAATATTGACTTACTTGCCGTATCTTTTCGAAGATACTGGTTACTTTTTAAATATTCTTTATTATTTGTTATTGATTTAACAACACTTCACAAAAATTACAGATACGTATATAATAATTCAAAAAGAATACAAGACAGAAAACATCAACTGATGATAGGTTAACTTCGTTTTCCGAATCAGTAGCAGATTCATAATAATCAATATAAATACAATAAATGACGATTCAAAAGTATCCGTTTTTATTTTTATGAAGATATTTAGATATTAGGTAAAATAGTAAACACCGACTGTAAGCTCTTTTAGAAGAATTATTTCGATACATGGGCTGAAAAACTTATCAACAAATGGGTTTTTGTTTTAAAACGAAATCATGCGTTTAAATTAAACGAAAAGTAGAGCTATAAAAGGATAATAAATTGTATTTTCATCAAACTAGAAAATTGGACTTCAAAATTTTGTAAGTGTTAAAGGATTAATAACAGAAAGAAGACATTGTTTTCCGTCAATACTGCCCTGTATTGACGGAACATCACCCGAGACGATAGATGGTAGGTCTCTTATGCCCAGTAATTTAACTAGCTACAGTACCCTCATCCAAACAGAAGTGCAAAACACTCCGATTTCACGAAATGATATGGCACTGCGATGGTATCCTACCTAGAAGACTCAGTAATCGTGTCCTAGAAAATGAGTTTTTTTTAATCTTCTATAGGCAGACATTTGACCGACATCTCACCTGATGGTAAGTTATGATGCGGCCGAGTATGGATCATGCCTGCCTAGATTCAGCCTATTCACTCTTGCCTTGAAGACGGCCAGATTGTAAGGTAGATATTTGGATTATGAAAATGACTGTAATTTAATTTTTTCGATACAAATTCAAGTTGATTCTTTAAACTTTTCTAGCCGCACGCTTATAATCACCACCGCAGTTAAAGTGACACGAAAAACCGAAATAAACCGCCGTAGACTTCCAAATTTATATTGCCTCTTGCGAGTCAGGAAATTCCTTAACAAATCGAAACTAGAGGGAAAGTCAACGAAAATTGTAAACTACTACCACATTTACACTTCCCGTCAATAAATTCTAATACGCCATATATCATAAGTTCAAATTCTAGCTCCAAAGGAATTGGTTCAAGTTATCTTCGGGGCGACCCGGGAGTGGGAGGAAATTGAAAGATTGTAAAAAACACAGCTAATGGACCCGGTCGGGGTTTGGAGATAGCTCTTTTCTTCGTATAATTACAGACATCAGAATATACAATTAGATGGACAAGCCGCCAGTTTATAGGCAGTCTCAGTGTCGCAATTTCTTTGATGATGGCATGTTACAATTGCACAGGATGGCATTTTGGGAAAAACGGTAATTTCTTCTAATATTCGTGCGTCTTGACTCGTCTCACAGAGCGTAAACTGGGCAGCCAGTGTATGCTCATTGAGCTTACATTTGTCGCATTTTAAACGCGGCTTGCCCCATCTCCTGTATTGGGAAATCTGTGGTATAATTACATAACATTATAGTTGAGCTTTTAATCCTTATTTAAAGAATATTACTAAATACACTTAATTAGTGGCGTGCACTCCATAATGCAAATAAGCAGTTCATACCATGTGCGTGCACACAACCCGGGAAATCGCCAACATATTAAATGATCCCTACTTATTCGCTTATTTTCCTCTACAGATTTGAAACCATAGGCAATCCACTGACAACAAACAATTCATCAATTTCAGCATCAATTTGACAAAAATAAAACTTATTTATTGTTTTTTTTTCTTGTTATTAATATCCCCAAGTTAAGCGTGAAGCCTGTATTATGGGTACTAAACAACGGATAAACATACCTTTACACATTTTTCTATTTGTAAATACATACATATTAAACATAGAAAACACCCAGACCATTACAAACAGACATGTTCATGCACACAAATGTTTGTTCTGCCCGGGGATCGACTCCGGAACCCTTGGTGTCGCAGCCGACATCATGAACATTGCACCACATGCGAAACATTTATGAGATAAGGCCATTCCAATGCATACCATGCTAACTCATAATCTTTCTGCACCCTTCCGACCCTTCAAAGCGTCGTGTTCATGTTTTTTTAATCTTCCATAGGCAGACATTTGACCGCCATCTCATCTGATAGTAAGTGATGACATGGCGGTGATGTGAAAATGTTCCTAGAGCCTTTATTCACCTATGATAAAGTCATCTGCGTTAACTCTCATCATACTTTTACTTTTGCATCATCATCATCAGCCTATTACAGCCCACTGCAAGGCACATGCCTTCCCGCAACGCAAATTAATGGAACTCTTGCCTCCTTATGTGTTCCCCGATCATTACAACTTGGCCGTCTTCAAGGCAAGAGTGAATAGGCTGTTTCTAGGCAGGTATGATCTATCCTCGGCCGCATCATCACTTACCATCAGGTGAAATGGCGGTCAGATGTCTGCTTATAGAGGATAAAAAAGCTACAAAGAGAATGGGCTGTAACCCACTCCGCGGGCCAAATGTGGATTCGTGGGTGTTAACTACCATACAAAGATTGTATCTGGGATCGAGGCCTACAGTATACTAATACCCAGTTAGAACGATAACTAGTTTTGAGTAGGCTGACACGCTTACATTTTAGACCCCTAGGCTTAAAATAGTTATTAATAACTAGTAGCAACTCTACGAATTTAACTAAAGCTTAACAACCGGTAATTGAGAGTTACAAATTGTTTAGTAAAACGTGTTGAAGATCTTTAAATGAAGGATCATTGCCCTCAGAAAGTTTTAAATTATAAAAGGTCAATGGACAATAGAGTGATTCAAATAGAATTATAACAAGCAACCGAAGGTTTCAAGGGTTTATTAATAGTAATAAATATCCACTGATATTCACACAGCACCATCTAGCCCCAACAATCAATCATTATCCTGTAATATGGGCTCTAAACAACGAATAAACATACTTGAATCCTTTTTTTTTTGTAAATACGTAAATAATCATACACAGTATCACCCAGACCAAGGCAAACAGACATGTTTATGCACACAAATGTGTATGCTGCCCGGGGATTGAACCTGGAACCCTTGTAGTAGCCGACGTCTCAACAATTACACCAAAAGGTTTCCCCATTAAATCTGTTACTGATAACTGATTTTTCAAATGGAATTTCCTTCACTAATTTTATGCTTTGTCTATTCTATTAGAAATTGGTAAACAAAGATGTTTGTTGAATATTTTCGACGCAACGCAGCAAAATACAAAATATTCCTTACTTCATGATTGTGCAGCCTCTATTCTTTTCTTAGCCTATTCTTTAGATACATTTTTGTATTGTAATTTCAAACTGTCTCCGCGTTGTTAGTTTTGAATATGAATATTCGTATGATAAATGCCAGCAGGTTCACACGCATGCGCCGTCTCCGTCGTAAATTACTAACGTACCCTTGCCAAAAGTGGGGAGAACACCCTGGAAATGGGTAAATATTTGGAATGTTTACCACTAATTTCGTGTTTGGAGTACTTTATGAACATAAGTTCGTAATAGTCGCCCTCTAGTTGATGGGATATTGTTATCTACGTTTGTCTAAACTCATTAGGAACTAATTGCGCCAAATTTAAAATGCGCTAATATGATAATTATCTGACTATCTCTCTTTCTTCAACCTATCGTAGTCCACTGCAGGATATAGGTCTCCCCGTTTACGCCAGATATCCCGGTCCTCCGCTTTTATCATCCAAACTCCACCAGCGTCCTTTCGCAAGTCATCGGTCTCAACTCCAGTACTGCTTGACTACTATGATAGTAATATTTAATAAATAAATAATAAATATCCACTGATAATCACACAGCGCCATTTAGCCCCAAACTAAGCAAATACCCTGTAATATGGGTACCAAACAATGGATAAACATACTTAAATATAATACATATTACACATAGAAACACCCAGACCAATACAAACGGACATGTTCATGCACATACATGTATGTACTGCCCGGGATCGAACCCAGTACCGTTGGTATAATAACCAACTTCTGAACCATTAAACTAGATGGGTCATCATAAGTATGTGTGGATAATATTATATGGAATATGGCGATACTAATTAATTAGTTAAACTCATGTCGACCAAACTAAATTTCTACGATGGTATGGCACTTCGATGGACCATACTTTTCCCCAAATATTTACTACTAGGTTACCTAGCCCTCTCCGCAACGTTCTAAGCCGAGGTTCGAGTCGCACTCTGGGACGCCCTTAGGCTCCTTGTGTAAATGTTTAAGGCTGAGAGCCATCTGCGCTCGCCAATTGCCCGGTGAACCTATAAAGGCTCTGCGGCCAGCATCAGTAGTCAGTTCGAAAAAAGACCACACTTATGGATTTAAGAAGTTTCAAACCGATTGTGAACGTCCTTCACGTTGTTTCAATCTGCCTGATCTCTCGATATAATGAAGTCTAGAAAAATACCTCTACCTGGAGAGTACGTAAACTTGGCCAATCTCAAATCAGCTATCACCAACTCCCATCAATTACAAGAGTGCTGGTTCCTCATCATCATAATCATCACAGCCTAAACGTCCACTGTAGAACGAAGGCCTCCCCTATACGGATCTATACCTTGAAGTTGACATTTCTGCTACCCCCACCATAACAGGTCATCAGTCCATCTGGTTGGTTCCTTTACCACCATTAATCCAACTTAGTACTTCTGATTTAATATTCAAGGTATAACATTCAATTGTCACTATCACTTGCAAGATCATTTGTATCTCGTTCTGCGCTAGACTAGTTAAAATCTGAATTAATTGTATTTATTTGTTTATAAATTGCTTTGTTAATCGTTGCCATTTCTTCGCTTTAGAATTAAAGAGAAAAAAATGTTATTTTTCAAAACAGATTTTATAAAACAAAACTTATATAAAATTTAATATTTTGGGGCTTCAACCAATTATGCTTATATAACAAAATTTTAATCAAAAAGGTAAAGCCTAAAAGCTAAAGTCAATTTGCATATTTTAGTTTAAGTCTTATTTTGGAATACTTGGGGTTTATTTATTGCTTTACCCAAAACATCACTATTAATACATTGAATAATTAAGCATTACGTCTGATGAAAGTTTAATAAAAGTTTTTGAATTTCAATGCAAAACTTTCGGTATCGCTAATTCTATAAAAACGAATAACTGAAACTAAAGTATCTCTTCCAAAATATCCTTCATTACATCAAATGCCACTGTCAACCACGAAATTGTATTAACAGTATGAAATTCTAAGAAAAGGAAATTGCCAAAAGCTTGACAACGAAGGGGATCTCGAATTCGTTGGCAACTCCCGGCTTATCATCAGTCGGGCTTGTGACGCAAAACGGAGCGCACGTCCCGCCGCGTCGTGTTCAACTCCAAGTTGTCGTGTGTGTCACGTCGATGGAACTCTCTGTGAAATGTGAAATTTTTGTGCTACTGTGGTATTTTGAATTGTGAACATGGCAATTCTTTTGTTCCTGGGATTGTTGTGCGGTGAGTGCTTTAAATATCTTTGGGATTTCGTAGAAAAGTTTTCATCGAGGGGATGTTATGTATTTGATATTTTAATTGAAGTTTTGTATTTTTGCGGACAATGCCCACCCAATCTGAATTGGGTTAAGTCCTTTAAAATTTTCGTGTATGAATTGAAATAGCTTTATTAATGTTTTGTGTTTAAGACGACGTATTTAATTAATTCAGGAATAATTATAAAATTATAAATAAAAACTAAAATCGTAGTTAAAGTATGGACACATGTATGTATAATCAAAATTGAATACTCTATTTATTAACCTAGATATTAAGTTTATATCGTGTTTATACTTTTTTTTAATTTAGTTATAAGGATTCAATGAGTCAAAAAGTAATTTTTTTTTATTTTATTGAAAAATTAAAAATATTTTCTTCAGTTCTTAACACTACACTAAAATACAATAAATATACGGAGTTACACAATTATTATAATCTCATGTGTGTATCATGGTATTTGTATTTATGTAATTAATCTTTTATTTTTCATTTTTATTTTATTTTCAACGAACGACATTTAATTTACGAAATTTGACATTATTCGACTTTATTAAAATATTAATGTTGACATCTTAATTATTTTAATTTCATTGATTGTTTGTAGTGATTGCATAACTACTCTTATAAGCGCTTTGGACCATTCTGTTAGTTTTATAAGATAATGTATTAAATAAATAAATAAATCAGTAGCCCTGGACTCCACTCTAGGAGTTCCTGTGTAGTGAGGGCTAGTTTTAGTCTATATATGTTCAATTTTGATGATCGTTTTATAAAGGTTTATGCATTTTCCTTTTTTATTCAAACATGATAAAATGTAATAAACCTGGTTTTGTAAAACAACCTTAATATAAATCATCATATTTGAAACTGTTCAAAATTAATTCATTGATGGTTTTACTCAAGTATCACTTAAAAATCCTTCAGTCAAACTTTAATACGATAATAATATAATGAAACACCCAAGTGAATGAAGCAATTCACAATATTAATATAAACTGTGCTAGTGTAATTTTACGTTCTAGTAATTAAACATGACCTGACTCCCCTCATGATATACTGGTGTCGTATATAGAAAGGGTCACAGTGTACGTGATCTGCATATTGTTAACTGTTGTACTCCATCAGCATGAGGTTGAAGGTTTTTTACAAAAAACGCGGTACAGACATGTGGTTTTTAAATGAGTAAATTAATTTTTGGTAAATTCTATTCACAGGTTGAGGGCAATTTTGCGATCTGTCAATAAAATAGGGATAAGCTGGGTAAATAAATTTAAATAAGAAAGTTGGAATAAATTATGTTACGTTTGCGTATTAATAAGTTTAAGAAGCAATGAGACATAGTTATGATTTTATTTATTTATTAGGTATTGCATAAGAAAAGCGTAGAAAAGCCTGTACTCTGCGGTGGGCCGTTATAGCTGATGATGATATTAAAATAGATACCTAAATAAATAAATAATATCCAATGACAATCATACAAAAGCCATCCTAGCCCCTCAAACTAAGCATTCAATAAATAAATGTCCACTGACATTCACCTAGCCATCTAGCCCCATGTCAGGCGGGAAGCTTGTATTACGGTAGGTACTAAACAACTGATACACATATTCATATATATTTTTTGTAAATAAAGACAAATAGCACTTTCGCTATCATTTTATTTTAATAACAAGCCAGTAATTTGCTAGTTGCTGCTTTTATTGAGCAGGATAATTATCAAAAAAAGACCTTGGAATATGTTCCAAATTATTTAAATTATGTCTGAAGACAATAGAGAACTACTCTTGCATACCTTTTTAGTGTCTCTTCGACAACCAGGGAAGCAAAAGCATTATTTAAATTTATGTACATTAAACTTACAAGGCTTCTCTGGCAAAGAATTAGAGGTAGGTTTGTTTCTGGAACACATGAATGTGCATATTTTGTGTATAACTGAACATTGGTTAAGAAATGATAATTGTTTAATCATCATCATCAGCTCATTAAACGTCCCCACCGAGGGGCACGAGCCTACCCGTATAGGGTGATTAGGCCATAGTCGTCCACGCGGGCCCAGTGCGGATTGGACGACTTCACAACAACCTTTGAATCTCTTCGCAGGCGTGCATGAAGGTTTCCTCACACATGTTTTCCTTCACCGTAAGAGCATCGGATCAACGTACATATATTTTCGAAAATTCGCAAACACATTGGTACGTGTCGGGATTTGAACCTCAGCCCTCCCGGTAGGAAGGCGACAGTCCACACCATTGAGCCACCGACGCTCCGAATTCCGAATTGTTTAATAAATATTAATAACTATGAAGTTGGTAGCTTCTTCATGAGAGGATCAGCAATTAGGGGTGGATCACTTATATTATTACATAATAGTTTAAAATATAAAGAAAGGAAAGATATTGTCCATTACTCCATTGAACAAACTATTGAACTTTCCTGTATAGAACTTGAGAAATTTATAATTGTATGTGTATATAGACCACCATCATCTGATTATATTTTATTTGAATCTACTATGGAAGAAGTGCTCAGCAAATTTAGTAAGTTTAAAAAAAAGGTCAACATATGTGGTGACTTCAACATAAATATTTTAGATCAATCACTATCCTCTTCGAGGTTTCTCAATTTTTTTAAGTCATATAATTTATTTAATCAATTTAATGAGCCAACTAGGATCACCTCCTACTACGGCTACTTGTCTTGATAATATTTTTGTGAAAATATAATATTAAAAATCAATAATTAATTGTTTACAATCAGATCACAGTGGTCAATTAAAACAGTTTGAACACCGTCATGACTTACAGCAAGTAATTAATATCCGTTATAGGCCAATTACTAACAACCGCATAAGTCAATTTAAAAATAATGTTGATAATTCAATTTAAACCTAATGATCAAAATGTGGATAGTCTTTATGAAAATATTTTTTATACTATTAAGAAAAAATTTGATAAAGTATTTACTTTAAAAAATAATAAAATATGTAATAATAATATCAGATTCAATGATTGGGCCACACCTGGCATTTTTAAAAGTAGGACTAGATTATATGAGCTATACGACTTGAAAGTATATACTACAGGCTTTATCTATATCTATCATTGAAAGTATAGCACCCCAATTGGCATTCAATAAAAGTATAGATGAAGGCATATTTCCAAATTTAATGAAGTATAGTAAATAAATTCCATTATATAAATCTGGGGCAAAAAGTGATCCATTCAATTGTAGACCAATTTCCATTCTACCGTCGCTTAGTAAAATTTTTGAAAAAATAATATTTAATTTAATTATCTTAATACAAATCAAATGTTGCATAAAAAACAGTTCGGTTTTACCAAAAATAGAAATACTACTGATGCAGGAATTGCCCTCATTAAGCACGTATATGACGCCTTGGAGAGTAAGCAAGATGCGATTGGGATTTTTTGTGATCTGTCAAAAGCATTTGACTGCGTCGATCATGAGACCTAACTTATCAATTTAAGACATTACGGTGTATCAGATTGTTCAGTAAAATACTTAAGATCTTATTTGACTGGCAGAACTCAAAAGGTTGTTGTAAACGGTTCTAGCTCTTCTGGTGGCCCACTACGCATGGGCGTGCCTCAGGGTTTCTATATTGGGTCTTTACTGTTTCTTTATATATAATGACTTCCTTACCATTGTCATAAACTTTCTGACATTTGCAGATGATACATCATTGCTTTTTAACGTTAATAGAATAAAAGAAACATTTGACGACGTAAATGGTGCTATCTCACAAGTAATGCATTGGTTTACAGTTAATAATTTATTGCCCTAGCACTAAAAAAACTAATTGTATGAAATTTTCATTACCTAATGTGAGACACATCACCAGTATTATTTGAATGACGAATGCTTAAAATTGTTGATAGTACAGTATTTCTAGGATTACTATAGATTCAAAACTCCAGTGGGACCTCATATTGAAGCTTTGGCAGTAGACTTAGCGCTCACGCGGTCATGCAGTTAGAAAATAAGGCTCTTAACAGATACTGATACAGCAAGATTGGTTTATTTTAGTTATCATAGTATCAATGTCATATGGTCTTCTGTTGTGGGGCTCAGCTGCTGATATTAACACTATATTTGTACTTCAAAAAAGAGCCATCCGAGCCATTTATAACCTTAGACCACGTGATTCACTTCGGGAAGTATTTAAAAAAATCGATATTTTAACAGTAGCGTCTCAATACATTTACCATAATCTAGTTTATGTCCACAAAAATCTTCATTTGTTTGAAAAAAATTGTGACATACATAACTTTAATACTAGGAACAAAAACAAACTCGCTGTCCCAAATCTTAGACTAAGTAAAGTAGGGAAATCATTTGTTGGAAAACACATAACATTCTTTAATAAAATACCACAAAATCTTGCCGAATTGCCTTTTCACCAGTTTAAATTAAAGATCAAAAAATCCCTCATGAAAAAAGGTAACTATACAATAGAAGAATATTTATCGGATAAAGATGTGTGGTCTTGCACTTAGTGTTCCAGTTACAAAATCTTAGTAATAAATTATTGTAAAGCTATGTGTAGGTAAATGACAAAACTGTAACCACTGATATAAAAAGAGTTTTATATCAGTGGTTACAGTTTTTTTGTTTAACTCGAGTTTCTTGCCGGCTCTTCTCGAAGATCTTACTTATTCCGAACCGGTGGTAGAGTCACAAAAAATATGATAATTATAAAAATTGACGATTCAAAAGTATCTGTAACAGATTTATTTGAATAAAGATTTTTTTTTCTTCCTTTCTTTCTTTCATGTAATGATTTGGTCCGAAGTTGCGGAAACAGAGATATAGATTTATTTACGAATTGTTTTAGAGGTTACAAAATAAAGATAACGAATCTTCTTAGACCGGATTGTCCTCAACCCCGTATAACCCATATTTCTACATAACTCTTAAGTTTTATTTTTATGAGCTCTTTATTAACATGTGTGTAATGTCAGATTATTATTTGGAGCATGCTGTGTATGCTATAATTTCTTTGGAACTAAAAGATTGTAATCTGTCTTCGTACCAAATTAAATAAATAAATAGCCGACGTCTTAACCATTACACCACATGGTTCATCGTCCATCGTGACAAGTTCTAAATACCGGTTACATTTTCACTTGTTTCCGTAAAATAGGTCACTTTATTGTTCTTGAGTACGCTTCTTGGCAAATGTAATGTAGAATGTCATTCCGCCCGACGACAAATTGTTAAAGGTACTTAAAACAGCTTGTCAAATTCTTCGATCGCAAGTTAAGAATTCGTTATTAAAGGTTGTATTTGTTAGGTTAAAATAAACGTTTTCAGCGTGACCCTAATAAATTTATTTACGGCCCTAAGTTTGAATGTCTTGTCTAAATTCATCAATTTCGTTTCGGTCAGCTCTTGAGATATAATTTTATTTTGATGTTAATTAGTCAATGAAATCTACTTTATTATGCTACAATACAATTCATAGAAACGTTTATGTTTTTGTTTATATAACATTCAAGGTTGTGCGTAAAGTCGGCCAATCCCTCGGTAGGGACATTTAATGAGTTGGTGATAATACATGTCTGTCTCTGTCTTTACTTTAAATTTAAGGCTTTTGAAATGTAATTGACAAACCTGAAGAATAGAAATTTTATGGCCCTAATATACTTAAATATTTTACAAAAGTTAGGTAAATGCCTACTTCAAAAGTCAACGACCATGAATTTACTTATAAAAATTTTAGAAGATTATTTATTAGTCTGAACAAATTAAAGAATTTCTCGGCAAAAGATAAATGTTTAACAATATACGTGACGCATATAGAAAATTAACGGATACATTATAATAATTATTATTTATCTCTAAAGAGCAAGTTCTGTCATATACAACACAACAGGATATTTCAATATTATGATTTATTTATACATTATACTATAAGAAAGATATTATAATACTCGCGTGCAAGTAAATCGACTCAAGCCTCAAGTACGCATAACAAGTGATATAACTAAAAAATGCCTTATTATACCTCTATATAATGTTTTACATAATTAAAGCCTAGTAATTGAGCTTTAAAATGGTGTAAGTTGCATGAAAATCGATTCAGTAGTTTAGTAAAAAAGGTTAATGCTAATGATAATGTAAAAAATGTTGAAAATTCATACAATTTCACAGTATGGGGTTATTGTGTTTAAATGAAACAAAATGTGCGTAAGATAAAAAAATTATTCGTGTCAATATTTGGTATTCCCTCCTCTAGCTCTGATCACTGCTCTCATGCGATTCTTCATCGACCTTATCAACTTTTTAATGGATGATTGTGGTATTCGACCCCTCTTCTACCAACGCAGTCTTGAGCTCATTGATGTTTGTCGGAGCTGGATTCCTCGCTCTAACTTTCCTTTTGAGCTCGTCCCATATGTGCTCAATGGGATTTAAATCGGGGCTGAGCGCTGGCCAATGCATAGTGTGAATTCCAACTTCGTTCAGGAAATCACGTGTGGCCCGAGCAGTGTGACATCGGGCATTGTCATGCATCAAGATGAAATTTTCCCCAATAAAGCCTTGATAAGGGACAACTTGATCCAGTAGAACATTTTCAATGTAACGATCACTGGTCAGACCTCCTCCCCGGCCTCCCCCAGGAACGAAAACAAGGTCCGTTTTGCCTTCTAAGGAAATTCCAGCCCACATCATGCAAGATCCGCCACCATATGCAACGGTTTCCACAAAGCAGCACTGTGAAAACCGTTCACCGGGACGACGGTATACCCGACCTCTCCTGTCGCTGCCATGGAGACACATCCTCGTCTCATCTGTGAACAGGACTGACTGCCATTGCTCTATGCTCCAATCCAAATGTTCTCGAGCAAAGTGAAGGCGTGCTTGACGATGAGCTGTGGTCAACTTCGGGCCTGTAGCGGGTCTTTTCGGAGTAAGGTTAGCTTCTTTCAACCTTCTTCTAACTGTCCACTGACTGACAGTCACCCCGCGAACTTGACGTAGCTCCTGCTGCACATCTACGCCGGTAAGGTGTCGATTTCGGAGAGAGGTCGAGACCAAAAACCGGTCGTCACGCTCCGAGGTGCACCGGCGTCGGCTGGTATTAGGCCTCCGAGTGAAGGCACCAGTCTCTTGAAACCTTCTGTATACTCTCGAGACAGCGGACTGACTCATATTCAAACGACGAGCGACTTCTCGCTGGTTCAACCCTTCTTGCAACAGGGCAACGACTTGAGCGGCTTCTTCAGGTGTTGTATCCATAATTTTCTTCAAATGACGGCTTTAATTTGCAGAGATGTGTTCAGGTCAACGTCTAATGAGCGACTGATAAGAAAAAAACGATTACAGGGGGTTTTATAGGGGGTTGTGTCGCGCAAGTTGTGAATAGAGCGCAGAGCAGTTTACGGGAGGTTGCGTTCAGTTGCATTCTAAGTACAAGTGTTTATTTAAATTACTGATATTATGCTACCATTTGAAAGCCTAATTACTAGGCTTTAATTATGTAAAATTATTATGAGGTAAAATAAGTCATTTTTTAGTTATATCACTTTTTATGCGCACTTGAGGCTTGAGTCGATTTACTTGCACGCGAGTGTAGTTATCAATTTATGTCAACAAAGAACACTTTTGAATAAAATATTATCCACACTGGTTCAGGGTGGATAAAACTCATCTAGCAAGTTAATCTCTATTTTTGTTAGTATTAAAACATTTACAAAACTAATGTAATTTTAATAAAAACCGTTTTATAGCCCTAACATAAAAAAAAATAAAGCAAAGATTCTGCAAGTAGAAAGGTATTTTCTTTTTATATTTTGAATATTCTGGTTTTGTTCTTCATCTTGTTCGAAAGGAATGTCACAACATTCCTTTAATAAAATCTCCCCACATTTACACAGAATAGAAGCAATAAAATCAAAGCGACTTACCAGCTAAATGGAAAATGCATCCACGCTCTACATAATAATACACCGCCAAATGTTTTCACCACAGTCCAAATGTAGCATCTCGCGACAAATACAAGGATAACGCTTGTTTCATTTACTCCGGGTAGCAAGATACGTTTGCGTTCTTCCAAATACAGTGTATTAATCTGAGATAACTTCACTGACCAGACATCTAGGTACTCTACAGGACGCCATGTTGTTAATTAGGAAGGTTTTATCACGCAATCACTTTTCGTGATAAATAGTAATTAGGCGTGATCTATGTTGGTTGTTCTTATTTTTTGGAATGTTATGCCTGAATCAGATGTGGTTTATCTAGATGATGTAATTTGCACGATATTTTGTGGATTGTTCAGTAGAACTGTATTTTTTAACAACTCATAAAGGTATCTCAAGAATGTCTGTGTGAAATAATGTGATTTTCATAAGGGATCAAGAAAGCTGCAAAGTCGATAAAATTGAAAACTAGGTGTATTAATGCAATTGTTGATGTGTTATTTAATTTCATTGACGTTTGCCTTCCCTAATTTGTGCTTGCATCTTTTACCAGCAAAATTTGATGGGTACTTGGAACATAAATTATATTTTTATTTAAATTTGTACCGATCGCAACTTTTTTTGAGTTTCAA